>QANX01007446.1:3641-15802 GCA_003254975.1 Ochetophila trinervis
CTTTTTTTTTCCATAATATTGATACGTATTTATAGATACAGAATGGTAGGTGTGAATTGATTATATTTTGGTATTGTGAAATAATTGTATGTGGTAGGTGTTGGCGCGCAACTATTTCGCGACACCTGCTCCAATGGGTGTCGCTGAATGTGATTGCCGCGTATATTTTCCGCGACGCGTTATTAATGCCCGTCGCAAATGTATTTGGCGCGCAGATTTTCGGCGACACTTGTGGAATGCCTGTCGCGAAATGTATTTGGCGCGCTTATTTTTCGCGACACATGCCGATTTTGTGTCGCCGAATATGCTTCGCGCCACATTTTTCGCGACGGTTTTCGATCGTGCGTCGCGGAAGCTGATTTCACGCACATTTTAGCGACGTGGGTGCGTCGCTATTTTGTTCAAATAAAGGCGACGCACTATATTTGTGTCGCCGTTAGTTTATCGCAACGCAAATTTTTTGCTTCGTCGCGCATTTAGTGTCGCCGATTAAGGTTTTTGGCGTAGTGCATGTACGTTGCACATGAGCTGATATATAATAGTGTTAGTTAATTATTATTTTTTCATCTCTAATTATAATATATATAAATAATAAAATATAATTGGATAAACAAGTTAAAAGCATACTGGTTTTTAATTATTAATGCTTAGGTATGGTAAAATACTACAACGTACAAACATAATAATACAACACGATACAATATGATAATTTATGATTTTAATTTGAGAATCAAATTGGATTAATATCAGTGTCACACGATAAAATATAATAAAAAAACAGATTGAGACCCATTAAACACGATAACATGATAAAAAAAATATTAATTTAGTTATTTTTTTATACCTAACTTTGTATATTGTTTAAGTTTTTCTTAGAGAATTATGAGATTCTATCACATTGCATTGGAAAATGATAACTTTATATCTTTTTAAATATTGATGTCTTGTTCTATATTGTACTTTATGTATTATTTATGTTGGATGTAAAACTTTTGTTTGATTTTTAATATTTTGAATATTGTTAAATTAACAATTGTAACGTCATTCCTTAGCTAAGATTGATATTTAATATGGCCTTAATTTGTAATATTATGAATATTTTAAGTTGACAATTATTAATCATGTGGAATTTTGTATGTAGGTTTTTTTTTTTAGATGTATAGCTTATCATTTGGACATGTATTAATTGAAATAAAAAACAAATAAAACAATCATGTCTAGGCCTAGTAAACAAATAAAACATGTTCAACACAAAAGCTTAACAGGTTAAGTTCGGATGAACAAATTTGCCACATTATACGACACGATATGAACATAGTTCACCACGACACGTTGCTAGACTTATTAATACTGGCCAAATATTATAAACAAATATATCATATTGAAGTAAGGGAAAACTACATTTCAACAGTCTCAATGATTGCATGATTTCATTTAGGGCATTGTAAAATTAATTTGGCATTTGAGGTTTTATTTGTATTTTTGTGTATTGTTTCATTGGGGTGAATTTTTTCTTGAGTAAAATGAGAAATTTTAATTTGGCAGGTGGCACGCTGCTGATATTTATGATGCTAAGACAAAGTCAGGAGGCCCTGATGGCTCCATCAGGAAAGAACAAGAGTTGAACCATAGTACAAATAACGGTTTGAGAATTGCACTTAATTTTTGCGGCGAGCTTAATTTTATTGTATTATTTTAAAATAGCCATTTATGTTTTATTCTTTCTATAAATTAGTTTTTAGAGTAAAAAGCCTATGTCAAGCTGATAAAATATGTGAGAAATTAATTGTTAGACTTTTCAGTGGTGGAGTTTGTCTTGTAACTAGGATCTAACTCGTTGTAAGATTTTTAGTTTTTGTCGTAATTTGAAAAGGGATTCTTATTTATAATCTGAACATTACAACATAATATATACATCCATCCTAGGAAACCCTAGCATTCAAAAAATTTAAATTACTAGGCCAAATCCTATGATTTATGGAATACCCTTGACATAATTGGAAACTTAGGAAACTTAGCTAAAATAGGCCTAATTCTAAGAATAAAATATATACTCAAAATAACTTCCTAAAATAGCTACCATTTTCTCACACTCCCCCTTAAGCTGGTGAATAGGTATTCTTCATTCCGAGGTTGGATACAATAGTCTAGAAAACAGGGCTACTCAACATTTTGGTAAGAACATCAACAAGTTGACTATGTGTAGATATGCAAAGTGTACATATCAATCCCGTCTCCAGTTTCTCTTTGACAAAATGTATGTCTACTTCAATGTGCTTCATTTGGTCATGTTCAACTGGGTTGTGAGCTATGCTAATTGCAGATTTGTTATCACAATAGAGTCTCATAAGACCATCCCACTTAATCTTCAAATCTTCAAGAACGATCTTCAACCAAAGTAGTTCACACAAATCTTGAGCCATTTCTTGAAATTCAACCTCTACATTCTACCTAGCTACCACACTTCGTTTTTTACTTCTCCAAGTAACAAGATTCCCACCAAGAAAGGTGCAATATTCTGATGTTCATCTTCTGTCAACAATCGATCCAGCATAATCAGTGTATGTATATGCCTCAAGTATCAATCCTTCATTTCTTCTAAACAATATACCTTTCTCAAGTGTTCCCTTGAGATATTGTAGTACTCTATGAGCTGCTTATAAGTGAACTTCCTTCGGGCTATACATAAACTGCCTAGTCATATTCAATGCATATGTTATATATGGTCACGTATGAGAAAAATAAATGAGTCTTCCTACCAGACATTGGTATGTTTCTCTATCTACCACAACATCCTCCTATGCTTTTCCAAGTTTAAGATTAGAATCCATGGAAGTGCTTGCTAGTTCTCATGCAATTTTGCCAGGTTTCTTAAGAAGATCTGTAACATACTTCTGTAAATAAAAATTCTCTGCCTAGAGTGAGCAACCTAAATCCCAAGAACATACTTTAGTTTTCCTAATGCTTTAATCTCAAACTCCTTAGCCAAACAATGACTCAAGACTATTTTTAACATCATCTCCTATCACTATTATGACGTCAACATACACCAAAAGGGCTGTAAGTCCCCCTGATCGAGAGTGTTTGATGAGTAACAAATGATCCTTCTGGCCTTTTTTATATCCCATAACTAACATAAATTTTGCAAAAATCCCAAACAATGCTCGCTGTGATTGCTTAACGCCATACGACGCCTTTTTCCAATTTACACACTGTATTAGCAGTCAAATTCTTTTTGTATCATAGTAGAACCACCATATAAATCTCTTATTCTAGCTCCCCATGTAAGAAAGCATTTTTTGAAATCAAATTGTTGTAAATCCCAATCATAATTAGCTGCTAGTGATAACAATACTCTAACCGTGTTCATCTTTGCAACAGGAGCAAAGGTTTCTAGATAATCAAATCTATATGTTTGAGTATACCCCTTGGCTACCAACCGTGCCTTGTATCTCTCAATTGACCCATCTACTCTATACTTCATTGTATACACCCACTTGCAACCTACCGTTTTCTTTCCTTTTGGTAATTTTACTAACTCCCAAGTCTTGTTTTTTTCTCAAAGCCTCAATCTCCACATTCATAGCGCGTTTCTACTTTTCATCGAACAAAGTCTCGGATAAGGTGGTTGGAATAGTGATGGTATTTAGGCTTACAAGGAAGGCTCTATGAGACAGTGAAAAATTCTTAAATGGCAAATAATGTGCAAAAGGGTATAATGGCTACTTTGTACATTTTCTGGTTCCCTTCCTAATGAGAATTGGTAGGTCCGTATCATCATTATCAACATTAGATTTAGTTTTATCTTGCAATGAATGGTTAGAAATTGTTACCTCATTCAAAGGATCTGAGTTGGACTCTTAGACCAGCCTCTTCCTAGTAAACACCTTGCCAAATCGCACATTATCAGCAGTAGAATCAGTATTTTCCTTTGATTCATTTTGAGTTTTAGGTTCAAGTGTAAGTGTAGGAGTGGGTTCAGGTAAAGATTTAGAAGAACTTGCAAACACATGGTTAGGACAAGATGTACTAGTAAGTGAAGGTGCAGGTTTTGCGGTTTTGGATATAGGAATTGAAGACAAGTTAAGCAAAAAATATTCCTTATCTTACCTAGTTGAGTTCTCCCCCTGAAAATAAGGATTAGTGAAGTAAGACCCATTTTCATTGAATGTGACATCCATGGAGATGTAAAATTTCTTTGACTGAGGGTGGCAACACTTATATCCCTATTGAATTGAAGAATAGCCCACAAAGACACATTTTAGAGCCCTTGGATCTAACTTTCTCTTGTTTTGACTATGAACATGGACAAACGACGCGCACCTAAAAATCCTAGGAAGAAGATTGTTTGTAGTTTTTAGGTTTGGGTAAAATGTTGAAAACATGTCCATAGGAGTCTTCAAACCTAAAACTCTTAAAGGCAAACAATTTTTTGGATGAGTGGCTGTAAGAATTGCTTCCCCTGAAAAAGCTTTAGGCACATTTTTTTGAAACAGCAAAGCTCTGATTTTTCCAAGGAGATGACCATTTTTCCTTTTTGTTACCCCATTTTGTTGTGGGGTATTGACACAAGACGACTCATGCACTATCCATTCTTTCTGAAAAATGGGGTAAAAGTCTGATTGAAATAGTTCCTGGCATTATTTGATCTAAACCTTTTGATATTAACCCCAAATTGATTTTTGATCATGGAATAGAAATTTGGAAGCATAGTACTGACATCATACTTATGTTTAAGTAGAAAAACCCAGGTAACCCGACTACAATCATCAATGATCGTAACAAACCATCTTTCTTTAGAAACACTTGAAACTATAGATGGACCCCAAATATCACTGCGGATAAGATAAAAAGGAACATAACTTCTTTTATTACTAATAGGAAAAGATACACGCTTGTGTTAGCAAGTTCACACACTTCACATTAAAAAATTTTAACACCTAAACCCTTAAAAAAAGAAGGGAGCATGGTTTTAATAATTCTAAATGATGGATGTCCAAGTTGACAATGATAAAGTAAAATATTTTCTTTATTGGATAAGACAAACTCTGAAATAAAGAAAGAAGATAATTTTCCCCTAGTCATGTTTATGACAGGACCCGACCCATTTGGATCCTGCCTTCATGACTTAATATTTCTATTAAGCCAATAAGCTGTTCATGATCTCTACCAAGCCATTATTAAATAAGTAATATTTAACAAACGGGAAATACTCCACTACTAGAAATTTTATTAAAAAAATTTCGGCAGCATCTCATCTATTTTTACAACATTTCCCAAATACATATAATTACATTTCCTGCAAGGGAATCATTCCTATACATTTATCTGATTCTACCAGCACACAATCCACACAGTACCCATGTCTCAGCAATTAATTCAACATTCACAATAAAATAAAATATATCCATTATATTTCTCCGTAGCTGGACTCAGTATAAAAACTGAGCTGCCTACATACCCTTTTTCATAGGGATCAAGCTACCTGTAGTTCTTAAAACATATTTACACCTAATATGCCGCTTCTAATACTATTGCTAATAAGAAGTCAACTTGACAAATATATATTCTAAACCATTTTCCACCACATTAATAATTCAAAAATAACTCTAATAATTAACAATAAGCTTAACTGAAGTAAAACACATAAATATCCATATATTCATTACACATTCCTCACTTATCATATTTTAATCACTTTTAATTCATCAAAGCTTTTAAAATAAATTTAAAAGAATAATAACCATAGCTTGGCGGCATAATTCCTCGCCCAAGAAAATAACACCCCTTCTAGGTGGCATATCCCCTCGCCAAGCTGTCATCAACCATATAAATATCATGCATTATTCATTAACCATTTAACATCACAAAAAAAAGTAACTGATTATCACGATCCTTCTCCCCAAGGCATCGTGGTGAAAATAGGGTATTGGGTAACCATGGTATCACAACCATCATCACGATCCTTCTCTTAAAGGCATCGTGGCGGGAATGGGGTGCAGTCAACGCAAGCTAAGAGTAACAAAAAAATTCACTTTTTATGGTTTTATTTTGGGAAGTAAAAATATGTAGGAAATAAATGAAATATAAATAGAAAGATTTTTTCAGCTTTCTATTGTAACCAAAACTAAAAACATGTGGTTTTCCAAGATAAAGGACATGATTTACAAACCGACGAAGGAAGTTGATTTAAGCCCTTAAGCTCTGAACCTATCTACAATATATATATATATATATATGTTACCAAATATAAGGAATGATACCAATTATAAGAAATGATTTGAATATAAGGAATGGAATTTTTATTATGAAAACTAAAAGTTTAACTGGATGTTTACAAAATGAGAGTTTAACTAAAATTGATGGCTGAAAATAAAATTAAAACTTACATAAAACTAAAACTAGAAATTGAAAGTTTACAAATGACTATTTTTCTAAACTTTCTTAGAACTCTCCAAAATTCTATTGGAAGAATTGCCGATGATTTTTCTTCTTCTTCTGATGCCTTTTATAAAGAAAAAGTTGGGAGCTGTGGTTTCACATGTTTGCTCTATAGCTTCATATGCGTCTTTACTTTTGCTTCGTTCCTTGCTTTCGGTGACTAATGGGAATCTTGCTTTTACTGTTTGGAGTGACTGTAGCTTCACATGTGTCTTTTTCTTTCTTACTTTTGGTGAGTGACTGATGGGATGTATCTAATCTTCTCCTAGATCAATAGGGCCAAAATCATAAGGATCTTGATTGTATTCATAATCTGCCCAATTGATTTTTTCTTTATTCTTTTCTTTTGCAGGTTGAGGGGATGAAGCCTCATATTCTTTATTAGAGTCTTTTAACTGTGAGGCTTGTTGGAGTAACTGTTCAACCATTTGTAATAGTTCTCTTTTGGTTTTTGATTATGTTGATGAGGGTGTTGTTGAAATCACCTCTAGTTCAGTGGGAAATTCCAACAAGACTTAATTTGTGATTCTTTCCACGGAAAATTTATCCCACCATTTGACTATGTAAACTCTCCATGCAATGTCATCGTCTTTCTCATATGTCCATTTAAAAATCCAAGGAATTTTATATTTGGACATAAAGATTAATGTGCCCATAAATTTGTCTTCTGGCTTTGTTGGTTGGTATTTACTGAGGAAGTATTTATAAATCTCTTAAAGTTTTACTAAAAAATGGGGATTTTCCAATCCATGGTAGGACCACCATTGGAAAAACCAATTGGGAAAATTTCTTCGAAATTTATGATCCCAATTGATGAACCAGGAGTGATTGAATGACTCATTTTGATGAAGGTATACTTTATCCCATGCATCAATATAATTATAGTAAGTAAAAGTGACTTCATCAATTGTTTTAAAGGTATATGGGGGTTTTCCATTTCTCTAAGATTAATAATTTGATGGATGGTGAACTTATGATATAAAAGTTTTTTTGTCTTGACTAAAAATAAGACTGATTTGGATTGATTTTGTTTTGATTAAAATGTCGGTGTAGAACCGTAGTGTTTTACTAGGATGATCAGAATAAAATGAAAATTGTGAAGAAAAAATGATTTGGCTAATTGGCTAGGAGATTTTATTTTTTCATGTACTGGTTCAACTTAAAATAAAGTGTGACTGGATATAAGGTGATATAGTGACTGCGCTTGTCTTTGGTTTATTGGTGCAAACGGTTGACTGGGAACTATAGCATACGGGTCTTATGCTATAACTAAGGCTAATTGATAATTTGGTTTGATTGGGTCAACAATAGTAAATAAACTAGAGCTAGAAATTGGTATGGGTGACTCAAGCTTTACTAACTATTTTGTTTGGGTAGGGGTGGATGACCCTGATTTACTAACCATTTTCATTTTGTATTTCATCTTCTACTGTCTTTCCTTGTAAGAACTCACGAGTAAGAAAATCAGGGATACTATTTTTCTCCCCTTGAATATATTCTATGTCAAAATATAAAATATTAAGTATTGACTGCGATATGGCAAAAATTTGTTTAAATGCAATATTTTTGACATCTTTCTCTAAAACATATTTAGTTGATTTACAATTGATTTAGAGTAAAAAATTTTGATTAAGTAAATCGTCTTGAAATTTTGAGATGCACAAAATTTTTGATAAAATCTCTTTTTTGATGGTATTCTAATTACTTTGAGAAGATATCCAAGTTTCCGAATGAAACCGAACAATTTGTTCAAGTGACTCAAGGGTTTCTTTTTGTAATAAAAATCTTCCAAATCCAACTTCAGAGGCATCCGTTTAAACTATTTTGAATGAATTACTGAATGGAATACCTAAACATGATAATGAATTAATATGATACTTGATCTCTTTTACTAAAGCGATATGCTTTTCTGACCATGGTTCTGGGTAACTTTTTAATCTATTGAATAAAGGTTTACATTTAGCTTGAAGATTTTTATAAAATTCTGTTATATAATTAAGGGACCCTAAAAACCTCAGTAATTGGTTTTTGTCTATGAGTTCATCTAGAAATTTTTCGGTGAACTGGATTGCTTTATCTATAGAAGTGATTTGTTCTTGATATATATTGAACTCTAAATTTTTTATCTTGGTTTGGAATAATTTTATCTTGGATATACTACTAAACTACTTTCTTTAATTATTTTGACAAATTATTCAAATGTTTCCAGTGTTAACTTATCAATTGAGAAAAAACTAGTACATCATCTATGTAAACTAGTGTGAATTGACTATAAGGGTTGAATATATCATTCATTAGTTTTTAAAATTCACCGGGAGCATTTTTTTGTCCAAATGACATTACATTCCATTCGTAATGACCAAATGGAGTTACAAAAGCTATTTTGTATTTATCCTGGTTGCTAATTTGTATCTGCCAGAATCCTGACTTCATATCAAATTTAGAAAATATAGTTGCTTGAGCTATTATTTTAATTAAATCTCTTTTATTTGAAATTCGGTATCTTATCCATTCTAAAATTTTATTTAATGGTTTGTAATTAATTACTAATCTTAGAACTTCTCATTCTAACTCAGCTTGTTTTTTAATATAAAAGGCTGAACATGACTATGGAGATTTACTATTTCTAAAAATAAATTTACTAAGTAACTCAGAAATTTCTCTTTTATAATATTCCAATGTTTCTTCGTCATTTGGATTGATCTGGCTTTAGTTGGAATTTTTCTTTCATCAAAATTTTTAATATAAAGTAAATTAATTTTGTGTATTTTTCTATGCCAAAAGGCATGTGGAATATCTGAGCATATTTCTTTTGCCAATTTTTGTGCAAATTTTTTGATTTGTTGTTGTAAATCGTTATTTAATAATTGTTCCTCTATTTTCACATACTTAACTTCTTGTTGTAAAAATTTGAAGTGGTTAGTCTTAGAGTTTATCAAATATTGATTGTTTGATATTGATTTTTCTTTTAAAGTATTTATCTCATTGATTTCTATTTTAATAATGAATTCAAAGATTACTTTTTCTCTCATTGGTTGACTAATTATTCCATTATTTTCTATAGTGAATGGATATAATAGTATTTTAAATGGCATTCCTAAAATAACTTGGTCAGTTATATTTTTAATTAATACAAAAGATGTTTTAAAACATATTTTATTTTGACATACATGTGCATTACTAATTTCTTATTTTAATTGCATTTTACATCCATTAGCTTATGATAATTTTTCTTTTGATTTTTCAAAGTATTTGGATGGAATTTTTCCTTCCTGTATACAATTCATATATGCTCCTGAATCTACTAGAGCATAAGTTGTAAATTGAAAGTCTTTTATTACTATTTTTATTTTAATATGCCATTTTCTGAATTTTATGTGTTGAATTTTGTATTGGCTTTACTGGTTGTTCACTAACTAATATCAATTCTGATGGGAATGTTATGTCAGTCCATTATATAGTATAGTAACTTTAGTATTTTAATAATTACTCTGGATTAAAACTGTTTGACCTTTATTTGTATTTTTCTTAGCTTGGAAATTCATGTTTGTTACTTAGACTTTATAGTTTATTCTATATATTAAGGCTAGGGGTGGTCTCCCTTCTAATATATCATAACCATTTGTTTTTATATTTAGGGTTAATATTTTTAGTATATATGGATCTGTTAAAGTTACTATAAAATCTGGATAACAATTAAAATGAATTGGGCCACTACATAAATTGGTTTCAATTATTCCTAAGACACTATCATCAAATTGTAAGAATGTAGCATCTTTAAGACATAGAATTTTGAAGCATTTAATCATATTTTTGTTAATGGTTTTACTCCTATTTGGACTAAATCTTATGTGACGGAAATTATATCCATCTTTTCTTTGTTTTTAATTATGTCTTTATCAAATAATTGACATGTTTCATGTTTTTTACTGATGGCATAAGTTCGTTATACTATTTTGACATGTGATTCACTTTTGAATAATGCTAAAGACCATGTTGTTTATGATAATTTTCATTATGATTTACTAGTGGTATATTCCATTTGTGGAAATCTAGAGATTCATCATTTTGTTCATTATAACTATAATGTTCTTCATTGACTATATCTAATATTTTACTAGGATTCCTAGAACTAAAACTTGTTTTAGAGCTAAAAGAATTGGATCTAAATAATCTACTCGTGTTTCTATTCAGATATACTTAAATCATAAATCTTCTTACCTCTAATTGTATTGCTTCATAGTAAACTATTCCTTTCACACCTCCCGGCTCATGCCAATCATGGACTTATTGTTTGACAAAAAGTCTCATTTTTTGGAGAAGAGGAAACAAAGCAAAAAAATCAAAGCTAAGAGGATTAATAAATAATAATAAAAGAAATGAACTTAATAGCTTACTTAGGTCATAGCTCTTATGTCTCTGATACCAAAATAAATATATATGTATATATCTTAGTATATGCATAATATTATATATATATATATATTGTTTTCTTTTCTAGGACTGCTGATGGTATTGAAATTGTGAGTTTGGTATTGTCTTTGTTGTCTTTAAACGATTATTATAGTGTTATAAGAAAGAAACCAACCACCATGTCCCTGTATGTGTGCATATATATAGTATATATATGCTTTGCTGCTGTGCACTTCCTTTTTTTTTTTATGTTGTTTGTTTCTTTATTGAGTTGTTTGATTTTTGTTTTTTATCATCTAGCCTTTAATTTATTGATGTGTGACTCATCATATCATAAGCATAGCATTTTTGTTGAATTGTAAAGTTCAGTTTTGTATTTATATTGCAGATTATTGTTTTTTTTTTTTGTGTTAAATATTATTTCAGCAGTTTTGGGATATGCTGGTTGTGAGCTATTTAGATTTAGATCCATTAGTGGAGCTGTAGCACTAACATATTTATAAGGTCTGTTCTTTCAACTCGGTCGGAGTTGTATAAAGTATCTCTGGATTTTTCCTTCTATTTTATTGTTTTTTACTTTTTTGTTTGGGTGTGAGGTAAAGTTGACTGTTGCAATGAGTGTACATGTTTTATAGTTACAGAAGTATGAACATAAAGCAAAATCCATATTTATAAACAGAAACTTAACATTTAATTTGGCTACTGATTAAAGATGTATATATATGATCTTAAGTTGTTTCATGTGCACATTTTAGCTAAAAATTCTTTTGTTTACCATGTATTGAATTAAGGCAATATGTTAAAGAAAACTAACATTATTCAATGTTTTACTTTTTCTGGATATTTTTTTATTGTTTATCCTTTTTATTTTCATGGATAAGAATTTAAGATCAAACTTTTTTACATCATGTATTTTAATTAATTTCTCATATATAAAAAATTGTACTTAAATATTTTGAAAGCTGTTTTTAAAATTATTTAAATATAATCATGTACCCTTTTATTGCAACGACATACCCTTTTTTAGGGATTTTATCCCTAAATTATGGTACAGCTAAAATGTTGTCTATTGAAAATAAATTTCAACTGTACAATTAGAAATAATTGATTAAATTAATATAATAGAAATGTTCATATATTTTTGAAACAAATGTATGAATTATCAATGTAATCAAAAGATTGAACATAAAAATATTAATATTTAACAATAAAACAGTTTATATTGCAATTTTAAGTGATACCTCCTACGATCTAGAAACAATTTTTTTTTCTTCAAAATCTCAATTTTATGGAAAAAAAAAAAAAAA
>QANX01007446.1:16453-206054 GCA_003254975.1 Ochetophila trinervis
AATGAAAAAATTAAATTTGTTTATTTACGGGTCTCTACAATTAATTTGTGTAATTAATACATTCTAAATTAAAAAAAAGTTACACATTTCTCCAATGTAGTTGAAATTGACAAAAAAAAGTTGCACATTTGTCAAATTTAATTAAAATTGACACATTCTATTAACTTAAAATTAACATATGACCTCAAAATTATTTTTTTCATTTTTTATTGTACCAAAAATTTAAAAAAAAATTAAAACCATGAAAAAAAATTAAAATTCATTTATAGTTTTCTTTTTCTCTTTTTTAATTTTTATTTTAAGTTTTTGGTAAAATTAAAAATGAAAAAAATAATTTTGAGAATCATATGTTAATTTTAAATTGATAGAATTTGTCAATTTTAACTAAATTGGACAGATATACAATTTTTTTTTTGTCAATTATAACATTTTTCAATTTAGAGGATATCAATTACACAAATTAATTATAAAGACTTCTAAGTGAACAAATTCAATTTGAAAAAGTACTAAAATGCATTTAAGCATATCTTAAAATATTATATCTTAGATATTTGATTTATGACTGGCAGCAATTTGATCGATTGTGTGACTAGCATACACTTTATTATCCTATGGTTTAAAGTATTTTGCATTATATAATGCATTTTAATTTTAACTTTTATATAATCACATAATTTTAGATTACGTGACTAGCATTTTAATTTTTACCTTTTTTTTAATTTCCCCCCAATTTCCTCATGCAAAAGCTAAAAAGATATTTTAGCTAACTACAATACATTTCGGACTGTTACACTTTCAACGTCCAATTGTAAATTTGTAACCCAATGTGACCATATAACTATGACGTAGACCATAATATGCATGGACTCTTTTCATTATTTGAATTTTTTATTAAGAGTCTCCACCGCATAACGTTCGTCCTCAAACAATGAAATTGTCAATTCACACCTAATTGACAAACACAAAATACATATACAAATCCAACACCACAAACACACTTTACCAAAATTAAAACACAAATTCAAAGCTACAGACTTAGCAACCAACCCACTTTAGACTCCTCGCATTAAGGCCACCACTAACATTCGTACCACTTTGATTTCTGCCTCGTCTAATTGGAGCAGTATATAATGGCAGACGATTCTTTGGTGACAGACTTTTTCGGCTCATATGTTTATATAAAAATAATTTGTTGCTTCAATTACAAGTTGAAACTGCATAATATTATTTACTGGATTAAATTAAACACAGATTATGTTTTTTCAATTATATATATAATTTAATAACTAATAAGTAATAATATTATATTAAAGTGTCTTAAAATGAATGTTTAGATTCTTTTAATTGGTATCCTAGCCATTGCTAAGCTGTATAGTTTTTGATGGAACAAAATGGGCAAACTTCACTATAAAAAATTTGGGCTACAGCAATGAAAATTGAAGCTACAAATTCATTTTCGTGACTGAAGTTACTTTTTCAGTTTAAAAAAAAAAAATTTGTGACTGTTTTAAAAATTGTATATTTTCAGTTACGAAATTCGAAATCTTAACATTTTTTCGTGACTAAATGGTCAATTTTTCGGAGGGAAATTTTCCCTCCAAAAATTTCAAACCTACAGTTACAAAATTTTTGTGTTTATAACTAATAGTATGCGTTTGACTGGTTAACTGATGAAATTCATACAGTCCCAAAAATAATTTCGTGACAGAATAATTTTTTTTTTCCAAAAAAAAATATTAGATACAAAAAAAAGACCAAAACGACACTATTTTTGTAAATTTCTTGTGTGCGCGCCTTTCATCTAAAACGGTTTGGTGTGGCTTTCCTGAACATTGCAAGCAATGGCCGCCAGTCCACAACCACCCATTGCCCCGGCTAGTCTAACCCAAAATCTCTGGTGAAACAAAGGAAGTTTTGGTGCGCCGTATCACTGAAAGACGGTCGACTTCTGACTTTGTGCTTTAGATGCAGAGGTTGGTTGTTCATAAGTTTTCTCCTAAAATTTCTGATATGCTTTTCTTTATGGAAATGGCCTCTTTCTTTTCTACAACATGCTTTCGTGGATTGCTTCTTATATATACTTCTAACTTTCGTGGATTGCTTCTCTTAATCACTTCGATTTAGGGTTTTATTTTTTAGTTTCATTTAGTTTTTGAAGGCCATTTCGTTTGCTTAAGTTTGCTTTTGGCATTTGGATCGGCTTTTTGGGGTTCTTTTCTAATTGGGTTTTTGGTAAAACTAACTTTTGTATAATAATTTTTCTCTACTTTCACTTTTATATGAATTTTGGGTTGATTTGTTTTGAATCTAGATCTGTGTTGTTTTGTTAGTTTGTTTGTAAGTATATGAGGTAAAGAATTTTAACATATTCTAGCACTTTTATGTTTAATCTATATTATGTATAAGAAATAAAAAGATATAACAGTGGCACAAAACAAATACAAGTATAAACTCAATACAAGATATAACTAGAATTTACTCAAACACTTGACAGAGTATTCTAGGAAGCTCATGCAGACTTTAGAATTATATAAGTATTAAGCATTGTAAATTTAACAGATTTTACATGATTATTGAGAAAGCAAGTTTTCAAGGAAAAATCTCTACCATTATGCTCTTATGACATTTTTTGCTTCAATTCCATCACATATCTACTATACAAGACTACAACCAACCTCAAGTACTCTAAAAAAAAATAATTATAATAATAATAATTAGTAATTTTCAGTCACTCACATTCCTATGCCACATGCTAATCTTTATTTCCTTTAATTGAATCTTACAGAATCTTTATCATCATTACAATTTCTTGAAACTAACCACCACTACTAGAATGCATTATCTACTTCGTGGAAAATCATAAAATGTGTATTTACATTTTCTCAAATCTGTTTATCCTTTTACAGACATTAGCCACTTAATTGATCCCATTGAACGTCTAATAGAACACCCTCAGCATATTTAGCTTCCACTTATAAGGCTATACATCTCAACTTGCATTAATTCTTTGCACAACTTATAAAGAAGCCAAAGCCCAAATTTATAAAAAGGGCATGACCATATGAACTGCTAATCATATCCTCACCACGTATCATCAGCTTTTTAAATATTGAATTATCTCCAAGTAAGAAGCAAATAAAAGAATACAGAAACATTAACTGTTAGAAAGAAAAATTATTAATGTATATCAATTATTAAATCAACAATTTAAGTAGAGTCTGAATCTAATATATATTATGAGGTAAAGAATTTTAATATATTCTAGCACTTTTATGTTTAAACTATATTATGTATAAGAAATAAAAATGCTTCATACATTGCATGAATATGGTTTGTTATGTTATTGATATTTATAAATTGCTGTCTATATAGAGGATAAAGGTATAAAGGTAGTTTTGTTAGTTTGTTTGTAAGTTATGAGTTTGAAAAAAGTTCTAGGATTTCATTCTTCCATTCTTTAATTGATGCTTAATGTTTCTTAATGAGTTTAATTTCACTGTCCATGTGTTGAAGTTCAGTTGCACCTTCATTCCCTTTTTGTTAACGTTTGTGAATTAAATCTCTAGCAGATGTTAGAGACCAAAGAAACCTTGTATAGTGAAAAAAGATTTGGCAACATTCCAGGTTTGTTGCTTTCTCTCACATTGTTTTTGCCGATATGTTGTTTGCTACTGTTGTGTTGGGTTAACTAAATGTGTATGCTTTTGTGTGATTTTGATCTTTGTCTAACCTTGGTAGAAACATGCATCTGTTATATATTTTTTCTTCGTTAAAGTTCCTTATGGTGGCAGGTATTGATGTTGGTCATAAGTTCTATTCCCAAGCAGAAATGGTTGGTTTCCATAGCCACTGGCTGAAATGAATTGATTTTATGGGGGCTTCCTACAGTAAATGGGTAATTTGTTCTTTCTCTTTGGACAAGTATTTCAGTTATGGATCTATCATTTTATTATTTAAAACTTTTGTGTTGTCTGTGTTGGTGGTGGTATATGTTGATGCAACCAAAATTAAGTTACATACCATCTAAAGGGCTGGCCTTGTTATTGAATTGGTGAAATACTTTTTTGGTTGAAGTGCAGGAGTATAGTAGCTATACATTCCCACTTGCAATATCTATTGTTTTGTTTGGCATGTATGAGGATGACTTGGATAATGCGGATAATATTGTATATACTGGTCAAGGTGGACAAAATTTGACTGGTAATATATAAACGTCAAATTGGGGATCAAAAGCTAAAGCGTGGTAATTTGGCGCTTAATCTCCTCATCATTGTCACAGTTTCTGCTACTTTCGAACCCATTCCTCTACTACATTGCTATTAGTACTAGTAGCACAAGTGCTAAATCTCCTCATCCAAATCCTCCTTCTGCTACTACACAACCACTGCTAATACTAGAACTAGTTATGGCTTCCAAACTGAACCATCCTTGTTTGCACCACAAGCTGATGATAATGATTAGCACCCATTGCATGCACCAAAAAGATATAAGAATGGCAAATCTGTAGTAGCAGAAGGAGCATGCTATTCTTCTATTTTACAAGTTTGTAGATATCCTGTTAATTTTACATTCTCCAATAACATGCAAGTGTAGTTTTTATCATGCGCCACTAGTTACAAGACAAGCCACAACTCTTTTGTTTCAAGATGTCTCTTTGAGAGAAACTCTTTGTTAACCTCCTCATTTTATGGTTGCAGGGGATTCTTAATTATAATGTATTGTTGTGCTTTTTTGTCCTATTTGTCAGATGGAGATCATGGAGTAGAGTTGTAAGACTTGTCTTAGAAGAGTTTTGGTCAAGGCATCTAGCAAGGTTTGAAAGTGGAGACTTTTAAGTGACAATAAGAGTCTACCATATATTGTAAGGTAAGCAATTTTTTTAATTATTGGGATCCTCAATGGTCTATAATTTTTCTTTCTGCGGCTAGGGAAAGTCAATGCAATTTTTTATCAAGTGCAATTGAGAATGTCAACAATAAATTGGGCAGTTCTTTGTAAATTTATATGTTAATAAACATCTGTTTTTCACTTGTAGAAGTTTTTTTTTTAATACATTTTTTCTTAGTGAATACATCATTATAAGTGATTAAAAAATCCTAAACAATGTGGTGGTGGTATAAGAAGTTCATGTGGCTGTGGTGGGGTAATAGATGATTACATTGATTGATTGTAACATATTAAACAATGCCTCTGTTGTACCTTCTCTGAAGTGAAGTTATATAAAATTTAATCTTGAGGAAAAAACATTTTTTTACATAGGTGGATGATCATGGATGCATTGACCTTAGTGGTCTTTTGAAAGTAACTGCTGGTTATGGAAAAAATGGTATGCCCTTTTATTCCTTGGTACATTATACTTGTGGAACTCATTTTAGGAGTGCTTAAGATCAGAAGACCCATTGAGAATGAGACACAAGAGGAATGCGACATTGGAGTGGGGGAGGATAAACTATTTGATATGGTTTTGCCGCCAAAATCTGACTACGTATGTGGATTAGGTGAAGGTGCGAAGCCCCGAAGATGTAAATTGTGGAAGGTTCAAAACGCTTTAAGAGAAGCTGAAGAGGCATGAAAGAGAAAGGAGGCAGTAGTGCAAAAAGCTGATATTGTGTTAATGAGCCTTACATAACGTATGCGTCTGAAATTGTGTTGGTACTTTCTGCTTGACTGATGTGCAGGTTCCCTTAGTTTGGACTCAGAATGAATTTGGTATGCAAGCTGATACCTTACTTTTGAGATGGCAGTAAATAGTAGTTTGAAGGCCAATTGTTAACTTGCACATGTTGTGATTAGGAAATGAGAAACTGATTGCTGAAACTTTAGACTTATATATATTTTGTGGATATATAGTAATATTTTGGGATGGTTTGTTTAAGTAAAGCATAATATTTTGATAAGAATTTGTTCTTTTAGTTTTTGTTTGTTGGTTGTGGATGCGATTTGGAACTTATATATGTTTTATTTTAGCATGTGAGTAACTTGTTAATATGGGACTGGTAAGGTTTCCAGAACATCAGTTATGTATAACTTCCGTGGCTAATATAAATAGCCACGAAACAAAAAATATATACACATAAATTGAACCAAATTTAGTAACGAAATTTATTGTTCGTGACAAAAAAATTTATGCAATTTGTCATGAAAAAATATTTCATGGCTAACTGAAAACGACTATCGTGGCTAATATATCATACATTTAGCCACAAATGTTTTCGTGTCTAATTCCAGGGCAATTTAGTCACAGACATAAAAAACGTGACTAAAACACTTCGAATTAGTCACGACCACCATGTCGTGACTACTGCATGAAATAGACATGACAGTTTTCGTAACTGATTGACATCCTTAAGCCACGAAAGCAACAGTTTCAGTAACGAAAACATGAGACTTCGGTTACAACAAATTTCGTGACTAAATGTGACACATTCAGTCATGAAAAATTCTAAAATTTTAAAATTGGCCTTCAGTCACGAACCGACACCTTTTTCGTGGCTAGGGACTTTTAGTGATGCACCTACTGTCACGGAGCTATTACGATGTGTTTTGCGTAACTTAATAAATTTAGCAACGAAAAAACGGCCTTCAGTCCCGAAAGGTCGTTGTCGTTGTAGGCCAAATTTCTTGTAGTGCTCCTAAGATGGCATGTGAAGTCCAATTGGACCTAAGATGTCAAATGAATTATATGAGAACACAGTTTATGAAAGCTTGGTGGCTGATACTGTATGGGTAATATTCTCATATTGTTGTTGGTTTCGTCTAAATGAATTTATAGATTGCTGTTTGCAGATCTAATTACAGTTCCATTGGTAATTATCACTAATTGCGAAAATAGTAAAATTTGTGTACTACATTATTATCTAGTATAATAATATAGGTTAGATAACCCACTAAATTATTATTATTATTATTATTATTATTATTATTATTATTATATATGATAGCAAAATTTATGTGCTACGTTATTACTTAGTATAATAATATAGGCTAAGTAAAGGCTAGGAAAATTGAAAACATATACATTTGCTAATTACTACTTGTTTGTCGTTGTGACCAAACCTAACGTCTCGATCGGTCCAATAAGAAAACTTCATTCATACTTTGTGAATACATACCATGCATTTTGACCATGAATGAAAACACATTGATTCCAGCCAACCAATTTACATGTGGAATGACTTGTAGATAGTCGTTAGTTTATGCTGTCTCCTCCAAAAGAAGCAAACTTTATAAATATATATACTTGTCTCCTATATTCTCATCAACTTGGCCCAAAAAAAATGTTCCTGTACCAAAGACGATGTCAATAATAGTTTTCGACAAATCTTTCATAGTCTATATAGAGCTTTGTGGATGTCTTACTTTTGAATTTTATTTTAGTTTCTTAATTCATTATACAGTGGTTAAGGCCATTATATTATCAATCCAATTCCTTATATATTCGATTCTCAAACAATATATGTGGTCAAAGTTTAGAAGTTTGATTTCTTTTTTATGCTTTTGTCGTAGAATTTCGATTTCTTTTCTATAATTTTGTTGTAGACTTAATATTTATCTTGAAAACTAATGAATGTTCTCATTTCATCCGAAGACACATCCACGATGATTACTTTGAAAATTATTTTTTCTATTCTCACTCCTCTGTTTCAAGCAGGTTATGTGTTCTCATGAACATTGTAATTTGTACACCGACATATGGTTGGGTTGATTTCGCCTCATCTCCTAAAGTTATCAATTATATCTTTGTTTAAAAACAAAAGCAAAAAAAAAAAAAGAGCCATGGTTTTGTCACAAGACATAGCTGATGAGAGAAAATTGAAAAAAAGTTGACCATGAAATGGATTATAAATTCAAGGCGAAAAAAAGAAATCGAATTCATTTTTTGTTTTCTTCATGAATTTAAAAATAATATTAAGATATTAATTATATTAAATCTACAAGCTCTTTTAAATTACTTTTCAAATTTTACTCTTTCCACTAGTCTTCATCATAATAGCTGGTGGTTAAACCCCTATTTCTATTTCGCAAAGATCTTGAATAAGAATCTTCATCTTCAAAAAAAATTATATATATATATATAGTCAGGCTATTATCAGCTATATTTGATATTTGTTATATTCAGATATAAAAATTAAAAGTTAAAATTAAATGATAAATAAAAAGATAAATGATTTAAATTTTTAAAAACTCTTGATGGCGTATTTATCCACTTATCTTTTATTTATCATTTAATTCTAGAATTTGAATATCATACTTGAACATAACAAATATCATGTATACCTGATAGTATCAAAATATATATGTAAGAAGAATATTATGTATTAAATATTGTTAAACTTTAGAGGAGATAAATTATGAATCTAGCAAAATTTAACACCATCTGTTAATGCGAAACAAACCCGAATGATATTATGAGTGTTTTGTTTGGGTATACATAATATAAAATTGTCATATTTCACCCAAAAAAAAATGAAGTAAATAGTTTTTTCTTTCTAAATTTTGAAGTGATTTGAAATAATTTTTATTTAATTTCTTACAAACTAAATTGTTAAATTCAAATCGCAAAAGCTTAGTAAAGTGTTGACAGGATGAGTTTTACTATTTGTCATCAGTGGCGATGATTATCAATGGAATCCTTGTTGGCACTTACTTTTTTTTTTTCTAATCATAATTTAGAAAAGTGAACATTTTGAATAATCACTTAAATTGTCAAATGACTTATGAATTAATCTGTTAATTGTCACTAGTACTTTCTAACGAGATTTATTATATAAAATTACGTGTCAATTAATAAGTGTTTGAATATTTGACATGTTTCAACACTTTAATTTGATCACGAATGGTATTTTAAAAGAAAAATTAATTTTAACATAAATATGACACAACACTAATTCATTTCAACATGACACGTTGTAGTAAAAAAAAAAAAAAAAACTCAATCTCCATTTGAAGGTCTTTCATGCCTTCAACCATTGACTTTTATCTAAAATTTTTACATACTTATTTTCTTTAAGATTATATAAATGTTGAAACGCAATTCTATACTGTCACGAATCACCATGCATGTTAATTATTTGTAATTTGGTAAAATTTACAAAACAAAGAGAAAATGTAAAAATATCTCAAAGAGCTGGTATAGCAAATCGATGCATACCTAGAATGATGTGCATGATGAGGTATTTATAATCCTTTAGCATGCATTTGATTTCCTTGTACAATAAGAAAATTGGCTCTCAACCATAATGGACTGAACCACATAGCTACATTTTAAGAGACTAAGATTTTTAGATGATCTTTGGCTGAAAAAGACATCATATCATGATTTTCACGAAGTTAATTTCGCTTAAGTAGTGTTGGCTTCAGACTATCCATATGGAAGATAGTCTTGGACATTCCATGAGGAGAATAATCTCAGACATATCACAAAAGGATATTGGCACTCTAGACATTGGGCTTTTAAGCCTTGAAGCCATTTCCTGAAGTGGACTCGACATGTCTGAGACAAGTCGCGATGCAGGCCTAAACTCTTGTAAATTTGGCTTCGAACATTTGCCTAGATGACTGAGGATGCGGTATGTCTCTCTTCTCAAAGTCCATGATAAGTGTTATTAGTTTGGTTTTGTCGTGTATCATCCAGTGGAATAAATCTACTCACATAATAAATATTATATGTTGTGTTTCTCACCTGAAGCACCAAATTCAAACTTTGTTTGCAATTACTTTCTAATATCTTATTTCGTTTTGTTTTGTTTGTCCTTCCTGGGACAAAAAATTTGCATATATAGATGAAAAAGTAAGACCTAGACTTTGGGAATGAATTATTTTTCTCTTTAGGTACGTATCCAGAGAGAGAAGCTTAATTGAAGAATTATGAAACAAATATATCCATCTGCTTAAGAATTTAATTTGCTGTGTCATTGTCCTTGTATTGTATTGTTACTTCCATACCTTTAATTTTGGAAATTGACCAAATCTAGCTAGCTAATAAGGAGCTGCCGGGTCAAAGCTTTCACCAAGAATCCAACTAGCTAGCAACTTGTACAATTAAATCGCAACCAACCTTATTGACCAAAAACTTAATTATGTGGAAAAAAGTTTTTTGAAAAAAATCAGATCAATTTCCTCTATAGAAAATGCTAGGGATTTCAAATTTAGGTTTGCTAAATTTTTATAAATAAATCATTGGACTGTCAGTTCATTAGTTATATATATATATATATATATACTGTCAGATCGATATATGATTTAAAAAAAAAACTTGCTAATAATTAAAGAACAACTCATAACGTTGAAAAAAAATAAATTGATAGCGTTTATCTTGTCAATTGGGAACAAATTTGGGAATCCAAAAATTTAGAATTCTAGAAATTTTCCCTGCTCAGTTCTTAAAAAAGATAGTCAATTGTTTGGGATATTAGTAGTCCCTAAACTCCAACACCTTATTTTCACTTTATTCTCTAATTTATCATTATTACTTCTTTTTAATTTTTTTATTCCCTTTTGCATTTTCTTCTATATATAAATTTAATTTGGTTGATTGCAGTTTGGTATTTTAGACTTTCAAAATTAAAAATTTAAATTTTTAATTTTGTTACAGATTTGACTAATTTTTAATTTGACTAAATAAATTTTTAACAATTTTGTTCATCTAACTGTTTTCTTCTTTTCCCTTACAAACTCTTATGTCTACAATTCTATTATAGAAATAAATTTTTAAATGGAACAGTTATTAATTTGTTTATTAAAATTTAAAATTAAATCAATCAGCAAAATTAAAAACTTAATATTTTCTTTTTTTTTTTAAACAAACCAGTAAACTTTCATTAAACACTAACATCATAACACAAATCAGCAGAAAGTGTAGGAAGCAACCAGGAATGAGCATCCTTCACCCATGCTTCAAAACAATATAAAAATAGAGAGTGCTTTGCTAACAAATGAGCAGCTCTGTTAGCGTCCCTAGGTGTAAAAGTACAGTGAAAAGTAACAAAAGTAGCCAATGGCTTTGATATCTGTAACTAAATGAAGCTCCTTCCCCAAATAATGATTAGAATCTGAAACTAGCCTAACTGCCTCTTTCGAATCAAAGGAAAGTTCACCTTCTAAAAATCCCATCTGAACACAAAATTCCAAAGCTTCCTTAATAACAAGTAACTCAGTTGCCAAAGGTGAAAGAAGTAAATTAAAAGGCATAGAAATAGCAGCCATCAAACTGCCGTTACTATTACAAATAATTGCACCAAAACCAATAACTCCATTCACCTGAGACACAACTCCATCAACATTACATTTGAACTTGCCAATAGTAGGGGGAACCCAACTCGCATTACTAACCTTTCGAGGAATACAACAATCAGCAGCAAAAGTAACTTCCAAAAAAGCCTGATGCATATCAGCAACACTCTCACATAAACTTTGATCATTCCTCCCACCTCCACCATGCAAAACATCATTGCGGCGATTCCAAATAGCCCAGCATAAAAGTGAAAATCTTTCCTTTCAAAAAGCTGATAATGAATGGAAAATCAAATTGCATAGCTCTTTAAAACAAGAAACACGTACATTCATGTATGGCATCACAAAATCCACCTTCCTCCAAATACTTACCGCATTGGCACATGTCCACAAAGCATGCAAAATAGTTTCATCATCCCTGTAACATAATGAACAAACACTAGTAGAGCAAATACTTCTATGATATAATAGATGAACACAAGGTAAAGCTCTTGAACAAGCCCTCCAAAGGAAAATTTTAACTTTATTTGGAATAGCCAATTTCCAAATCTCCCGCCACCAAGTTTGCAGAGCACCGTCACTTGGACCACTAATCATTGGACCTCCCCCAAGCATACGAGCGACCTAATAGCCAGATATAACGATATAGTGTCCAGAAGCTGAGTAATGCCATCCTAAGGTATCCTCACAAGAGAGACCTCCAACAGGGAGTTGTAAAATTGCAGTAGCCTCATCAATACTAAAGCTACTTTTAATCTACTGTGCATTCCACCCACCTGAAGAAGTCAATAGGGCAGAAATCGTGGCATCCACATCTAAAGTAGGGGATGACAAAAAAGCTAGAGAATTAGAGGTATGAATCCAGTTATCAGCATAAATCTTTATCCGTTCACCATTGCCCACACGCCACACACAACATTTTTCAAGCACTTTTCGACCCCACACCAAACTCTTCCACAAATACGAAGACTTCACCCCTAAAACCGCAGACATAAAAGAGCAGTTGGGATAAAAAAAAATTAATAATTTGAATCGCTATTTTAAAAAATTAAAAATCTAAGTTTACAACAATCTCGTTAATCTCTTGTTCAATCAAAATAGACCAAAGTGTAATTTATTTAACTTTTTTATGAATAAAGTTTAATTTGCTTTTTTTTTTTATGTGTCTAATTTGGTTAATTAAAAAGATCACACATGTAATAAATATATTATTATATATAAATTATTAATAACGGTGGTATCACTTCCTTTTTTTCGTTTTTCTCCTTGTTTTTAAATATGAAACGCGTGTTCCCCCTCCCCCCCCCTNCCAAATATAAGTTACTAAATTTGATAGCCACATAAAAAAAAAACTGTAATGTTTAATCTATCTCATGTGCAATAGTCATCATCTTAATATTATTGTATAGGTATAAAATTATAAACATGTCAAATCAGCAATATGACATATTATAGGCAAAATCATAATGAAAACAACTAAATCAAAAAATAGATCATCTAAACATACGAAAAGATTCTCTGCAGAAATCAAGTAAACAAGGCCTTATAAATACTATCATAGGTAAAGCAAAGAAATATATAATATGACAATATAGATTAAATTTGTATGTTCATTTTGTCTTTAAAATCCTGTCATTTCATCTTCATTGACTTGAGCATCAGAGTGACTTTGGCATGTACCTCACCAGTACTCTAAGGACTTTCACTATAATCTTGTTTTACAGGTTACATCCAATCTCAAAGTTCCACTTGGGAAGTGCGATTTTTGGCATCAACAGTTTAGAGCGCCAGCTAAGGAAGTCAGATAAATTTTCCTTCATGTCAAATCACAAAGTCGTTCTCCCAATCATTCATGAGGTATTGCAGGCTGAAATGGCAAAGATTAAAAAGCAAAATCAAGAGTTGGCTAAAGGAATCCAGGTTCAAGAACGAGTCAATACTTTTGCCGAACCTGAAAGTTGTCAATTTGGATCAAATGAAGGAAAAGATAATTCACGAGAAGAAAGTCGAAACTCAATCCCTATATGTATCAACAGTGATATTAGGGTCCTAAATAGAGAAAAGAGTAAAAAAAAAAGACATGTATGTTCTGGACAAACATACTCAAAACTTTGTCTCGGAATAAACCAAAAAAGGATCTCTCGCTTTAACCAGGTTTTGAGCATAACCTGCAACATACGATTGATGACCTAAAGTGGATAATCAGTGAGGAATTCAAAAAGAGAAAAGGTGCTGCACAATAATTCGATCACAAATTAACCGCCAACGTGATCCAAACACCTTTCAGTCGAATGATCGCTGACACCAATCTCTTTTCAAAGTTTATGGCCCTAAAGTTTGACCTATAATATGGTACTACTGATCTAATGGAGCCCCTGACAATTTACCGACACGCTATGTGCCCAGTCAGTCTCCCACATGAGAAAAGAGAAACAGTTATGCATAAGATGTTCCCCACAAGTTTAAAGGGAGTTGCCCTCACTTGATTCGATAACTTGGAGTCCAAATTAATAAACTTGTCTGAGGAGTTAATCAACCAGTTTGGAGCATAGTTTGCATCAAGCATTAAAATCATAAAAGTGGTTAATCATCCATTCTCCATAAATTCAAGGTAAGTTTGAATCCCTAAAAGCTTATATTCAGTCTTTTAACAAGGAGAAGGTTGGAATTCTAAACTGCAACAATTCAATCGCGATAGAAGCAAAAAAAGATTAGAAATCTATTGAGGAGGTAGCTTTAGACAAGGATAAGCCCGAGCAAAAAGTTTGTATTAGTGCCAATCTGGACACCAAGATAAGACTGAAACTTGAAAGTTTTAAGAGAAAGAAAGGATTGTTTCACCTGGGACATCTCTAATATGCCAAGAATAGATCCTGAGGTAATAACCTATAAGCTCAACATCAGTCCTAAGTTCAAACCAGTCAAACAAAGACGAAGAAAATTTGCCACGGAAAAGAACCGGATCATTAATGAAGAGGTAAAACGACTAGAAGATAATGGTTTGATCAGAGAAATCTAGTACCCCAATGGCTCACTAATGTCATCGTGGTAAGGAAAAAGATTGGAAAACCGAGAGTATGTATAGACTTCATCGATCTCAATAAAGCTTGCCTAAAAGATAGTTTCACTATACTAATGATCGACACTCTAGTTGATGCTACGGTAGGCCATCAACTAATGCGTTTTCTTGATGTATACTCAGGATACAACTAGATCCCCAAGATAAGCCTAGATTCTTATGCACCCAGATGACTAGAAAAAACCTCATTCATGACTAAAAAAGGAATATATTGTTACAAGGTAATGTCTTTTAGACTCAAGAATGCTGGAGCAACCTATCAAAGGCTAGTCAACAAAATTTTCAAAGAGCAAATTGACAAAACCATGGAAGTTGACATTGACGACATGTTGATGAAGTGAATCAAGCCATAAGATCACCTGGAGCACCTAAAGCAAACCTTCGACATAATTAAAAGGTATAGAATGAAACTAAATCCAAGTAAATGTACCTTCAGAATAGCTGTAGGTTTTTTTTTTTTTTTTGGCATATCGTGACACAAAGAGGAATAGAAGCCAATTTGTGTCAAATTAAAGCCTTGGTGGATATACCGTATCTCCAAACAAAAAATGAGATTATGTAGCTGAACGAAAGAATTGCAGCTTTGAGTCATTTCATTTCATGATCCTCAAACAAATGCCACAAATTCTTCAACATCTTAAAATGAGGCAAAGATTTCTAATGGACAGAAGACTGTGAAAAAGCTTTTTAGGAATTAAAAAACTATCTTTGGTCATCACCACTTTTGGTAAAACTAAATCTAAATAATGACACCCTATAGCTATATTTGGCCATTTCATGTAAAACAACCAACTCAATGCTAACCAAAAATAAAGGTAAGAAGCAACATCGTATATGTTATGTTAGCATAACCTTGCTAGATGCAAAGTCTAGGTATACGAGCTTGGAAAAGCTAATCCTAACCCTTGTGACAACCATTTGGAAACTAAAACCATACTTCCAAGCCATATGGTGGAAGTGGTCACGACTCATTCAATTGGATTGGTACTCCACTAGCCAGATTTAAACAGAAGGACAATCGTCTGGGCAGCAGAATTGGGAGGGTACAACAACAAGTACGTACTGCAAACAACAATGAAATCTCAAGTCTTGGCAGATTTCATAGCAGAGTTCGCCACCTCTGACCAGCCTGATAAAGAAAGACAAACTGCAATTGAAGTTTGGAACCTGTATATTGATGGATCTTCAAATGAAAAAGGAAACAAGAGCTGGCATTTTATTAGAAAATCCAAACAAAGAATGGATCGAACATTTCCTTTGTTTTAGATTCAAAGCTTCAAACAACATAGGCAAAGTATGAAGCATTGATAGCATGGCTCTATTTAGCTAAAAAATTCAAAGTAGAGAAGTTGTCTTAGTATTCAGCGATTATGCATACGTTGTCAACCAAGTCAATGGAAAATTTATAGCCTTTAACCCGATTATGTCATCATACTTGGAGAAAGTGTAGCATCTGATGAAGGAGTTCAAAAAGATTAAGGTAAGGTAAAATAGTTACCTAGAGAACAAAACTGCCATGCCGACTCACTAGCAAACGTCGTGTCTTTTATAAAATCCAGCTACAAACAAACCATTCCAGTAGAATTTTTATTAGAAAAGAGCATAGAGAAATATGAAGAACCGGAAGTCTTCAGTGTAGACCAAGGAACCAACAACTAGATCAAATTGATTATCTAATATATTCAAAGCAAAAACCTTCCAGCCGATAAATCTGAAGCAAGAAAAATCTAGATGAAGGCAATCAGATATTGCTTGGTGGAAGGAGAATTGTACAATAGATCTTACTTAAGACCTTTAATGCATTGCCTCTGACTTGAATCAGCACTCAAAGTTATGGTAGAGATCCATGAGGAACTCTGTGGAAATCACTCAAGTGGAAGGTCCATGGCATGATGAATTATACTTCATGGCTAAGAGTATGTGACAAGTGTCAAAAATTTTCCCCAATGCATCATCTCCCCTCCAACAAGCTTACTTCTGTATCGAGCCCATGGCCATTTCTCCAATGGAGACTCGACATCGTAGACATGTTACCTCAGGCACAAGCTTAGAAGAAATTCATCTTGGTAGCTACGTACTATTTCTCAAAGTGGATAGAAGCAGATTCATATGCAACAATCAAAGACACAGATCTAGTCCAATTCGTCTGGAAGTTTATAATTTGTCATTTCAGTCTCTCAAAGGTTGTTATCTTAGGCAATGGATCCCTGTTCATTAGCAGGGAGTTCATAAATTTCTGCAATGATTGAAAAATTAGCCTAAAATTTTCAACACCAAGGCATCCACAGGGGAACGATCAAGCTAAAGCCTTAAATAAAACGACACTTTCAACATTGAAGAAGAGATTGGAAAAATATAAAGAAGATTGGGCAGAAGAACTACCTGGAGTCTTATGGTTGTACATAACAACTATCGAGGCTCCAACAAGATCAACCTCATTTTCACTCGTATACGGTGTCGAGGCAATATTGTCATCAGAAATTTCATTTAGGACAGCCAGAACAAGTGGCAAACTTGGACAATATAAGGACCAATTGATGCTCCATGCTTTAGACAAATCAGAAGAAACTAGGGAATCCGTATTTATCAGACTAAGCCAATATCAACAAATACAATAAAGGAATAAGGCCTCGAAAGTTCCAAGCTGGGGACTATGTACTAAGAAAAGTATTCCAAAATACTTAAGAACTCAATACTGGAAAGCTCCACCAAAATTGAGAAGGGCTGTATCAAATCAAAGAGATAACATAACATGTAACTTACTAACTTCAAGACATGAAAGGGACAAGCATACCAAGAAGCTGGAACGATAAAAATCTAAGAGTTTATCATGCAAATTCTTTCTTTTAAAATTTTCAGTAGTTATTTATTTAAATCAATAAAGTAAGAATATTTCAATAAAGTCTCCATTTATTCATTTAATTGAAATTTACAAAAATACTTCCTTAGTCAATGTATAATTACCTGCCAAAGACAAAAAAAAAAATTTTAAAAAACAAGTTTTTTGTGCAGTAGAAACTAGCAAATCAAGATCTTTTCGGAGCTTCAAAATATTTTAAAGCTTCAGCAACTTGTAGGACTTCCAGCCAAGAACCTCATCAACTCTACCTCTTTCCATCTCTAGATCTGGGAAAGAGACAAAAGATGACAAAGGAGCCCAAAGAAATACGTCACCATCAAAATCACCAACAGATGGTTCGAAGACAAACTCTTAGAGATTGAACTCACTAAGGAAGCTAAGAACCATATGATGGAAACCATGACAAAATATACACTTTTGCCTAAGACAAAAAGGAACTATCTGTAATCATCATCACTGGTGCCGAGAGGTGACAGTCTAAGAAGTGAGAGAAAAACAAGCTCGAACACAAGCCTCACCATTGAAATCTCCACCGCACCTCCAGAGGGTAATTATGAGTGAGCTGGACATGCTTCCTCATAATTACCCCCAAAAAGGATGTAATCGTGCACCAAATTGGAAAATTACACCCTGAAGAAGAAAGAATTAGTCAACTGACAACTGACAAAAAACAATGAAACTATCAGCACCAACATCACCGTCAAAACCTTTGTTCAAAACACGCAAAGGAAACGAAGATACCAGTGGCAAAGATTTAATGGCATTCAAATGTTGAAGCATGAAAAGAAGAGATGAAAATTTGACAAATCAAGCCAATGAAGCCAACTATTTATAAAAGATAGCAATGGCCAAGATCTTAAGTTTAAGATCAATGGATGGGAGCAACAAACTCTTCCAATCCACGAGGAGAACGAGGATGATAATTATTAAAAACTTTTCAAAGACATCCAATCATTGGGAAGGTAATAATGATCCAATCTCAAAAATATCATCAAACAATTAATGCATACCCATGATAGCTACGGCTCCTCGATTTTTCGCCAAAAAAAATTGCAAAAAAATTAAAATGCGAAACTTATCAAATTTCAAATGAATAGTCTCAGAAAGACGACAAGCCAGCCTCGATCTAGAAAAATGACAAGCCAACCTCAGGTTGGAAAAACAACAAGCTAGGCAAAATCAATACAATTCGAACTACTTAGTAAAAGCAACAAAGTGGTCTCAGAATGCTAAGCTTCAAACCATGATTACAACACAGAGCTCTTCTACTCTAATATGGTGTTCAACCTAAGGGTTTAGCCATAACCAAAAATAGATGGTGGAGATAATAAAATAAGCAAACACAAATCAAACCGAGGCAACAACAACTTTTTCCCATCAAACTACGGATTGATATACTTTTTCATATTCTCTTATAAATAAAAAAAGTAGGGCCAACACATCACAAGTAGATAGAATATTTGTTATAGAATATTTGTTCAAACAGAATGAAATTTTTGATTCATCAAAAATTAATTTCTGAGACAAAAAAGGCTCAAAGCTGATACAAACAGAATAAAAATTATAATTATAATAGCAGGAACTGCAGCAAAAGGAACAAGATTGCCTTAAGGGGTAGCCTCATTTTTGGCATCAACATTGGATAAGGAGAGCTTGTCATCCTCAACTATCTAGAATATTTGTTATAGAATATTTGTTCAAACATAATGAAATTTTTGATTCATCAAAAATTAATTTCTGAGACAAAAAAGGCTCAAAGCTTATACAAACAGAATAAAAATTATAATTATAATAGCAAGAACTGCGGCAAAAGGAACAAGATTGCCTTAAGGGGTAGCCTCATTTTTAGTATCAACATTGGATATGGAGAGCTTGTCATCCTCAACCATCTCCAGTGGAAGGGACCTTGGCGGAGGGTTTGGCATGGTATACTTAACTTTACCCTCTTCTTGGCCTTTCTTAATTCCTTTGGCCTCTCACATCTGATACGAAAATTCAGAAAGTTCTAATGCCTTGCAAAAAATTTTGGCATGTAAACTGGCCTCATTTCTCGCCTTGACCGCTTCACTAGTCTTTTCAGCAAGGTACCACTTCTCCCCCTCGTGTTCACTGAGCAATCAATTGTAATTAGCTTTGAGAGCCCCAATCTTGGTAGCTAAAATGGATTCCTTTTTCAAAGCTTCAAAAAGGGAATTCCTCATATCTTGAAGAGCCGTGCCAAAAGAATTATTCTTCTGAACCACATCATAGTTGGCTTTATTGGCCTGAGATAACTCTTTCTTAAGACTGACAGCCACTTTCTCGTGCAGTTTAGCCTTGCCATAGGAAATGCAGTATTTTAGGCTAGCTGAAACAAAAGGCAAGTCTTACCACCACAAAAACAATAATAATGTAAATAGAGACAATGCGTTTTCAATTACCGCCGGTCGCCTGGCGACATAAGACCAACGCTAGAGTGGAAAAAACCTTTTTCTCATCTGATGGCAGAATTGAAGCCCCGACAAGTTTCACGGCAGCATCAACATTTCGTCGAATGTTGAGCCTTTTGGGAAAAGTAACGGTTATCTTCCCCAGTCCACTATCCGGGCCTTTGTTACTCTCAGAAGATGGTTTAGTAACCTCCTACACCACATATTTCCTTTTTAGGAAGGGAGTCTCCATAGCAGGATTCAGCCTCTTATAGCCACCAATAGACAACCCGTGCTTGGAAAGCTCAAAATTTGAGCCTCCCATGAATGAGAGAAAGATTGGGGGGGGGGGCGAGGATTCTTCCAAAGAGTTTCTTTGACTTATCTAAGCTTTTATAGAGGATGAAGCCTAACTCTTTTTGAGCTTCTTCTTAATAAGAATCCTTTGAAGCTCATCAGCAGACAAAACGACAGCTTTCTTCCCTGAATCCATCTCTACAAGATCAAACATAAAGTAAGGAATGAGATTAAGTAATTTTCTTTAGAAAGGGGGGGGGGGTTACTATCAAGATGAAATCCAGTAGCAATAAAATTCTCTTCCTTCAATATCTTGGATAGATTTCGGTTAGCAACCTTCAAAAGCTCCTTTGTGGCTAAATCTTATTTAGTCATGAATGAAATAGACTCAATATTCAGACGACGATCTATAGAAAGACAAAATAAAAAATTAGGCCTCATGAGAAAAAGAAAACTTATAACATGGAATGAGATGTCTTACCAAAGTCAAAATTACATTCGGACCTGACCAGCCTCATATTCTCGCCAGCAAACTCACCCCAATCTCCTGAGACAAAAAAAAAACTTTCCTTTCTAGTTCTTTTCTTTCGATGACGGGCATTTAACATAAATCTATCTCTCTTGTGGGTATTTTCTTTCACGTAATACCACTTTAACAAGACACAAAGATTCAGTTGGAACCCCTGCAAGTTTTTCCGAAATTGACAGCTAAAATTGTTCTCCAACAATTTGGCATAAGTTGTCGAGGGGCAAGGTCAAAATATGATAGAAAAGCATGGAAAGAATGGGGGAGAGGAAGGGAAAGTACGAACTTGGAAGGAATGACATAAAAACAAACGGCTTCTTCCCGATAAGACATGGCATGCTCAGTAGATATGGTTGTGCTAAGTTCAACATATTTAGGAAATTTGAAACTAATTTGGATTCGATTCAGAGCATTGAAACTCCGAATCTTAGACTTATAAATTGAAGGATACTCTTCCCTATGACTTTCACTTGGATACTCAATAGATCTCTATTCGCTTCTAGAACTATCAACTGAAGTCAAAACCCTTGAAGTCAAAGGAAATTTTGAAAGAAATTCCCTAATTACGGTTCTAGGAGGATCATCACTAGAATTAGAGTCAGAGTCACTACTTACCTATCCCTAAACATTGTGAATCCTTTGAATCTTGAGTTATAAAAATGAAGAAATTTAAAAAATAACCTAAGCGGGAAATGAAATCGAGTAAAGCAATAAGAGAAAATAAAAGACTAACCAATTCTCTTTGAAACACCTAGCGAAGTAAGAATTAGAGAAAAAAAGGAGAAAAGAATTTACAGAGAAGAAGACAGAAAGAATTTGTATGAAATGAGGAAAAGTAATAATTTTGAAAGAACCCTAGATATAATAAAAGGAGTTTAAACGACCAGGATCGTGTCAAATGACCACGGTGAGATGCATGTCCTATGTTTATGAAAGTCACGAAAAACGAGTAGACATGGAAAAGTAGAAATGTACCATATTTATCACTCTAATCTTACAAGGATCATAAATCTTTGAAGAGTAGACGGCTAACTGTAAAGGTATAAAATCACAAAAATGCTAAATCATCACTATGACATGGCATGTTACTCAAGAACTCAAAACGTGGACATGAGAATTCCAAAGCCACATGCTTATTCGGACTCAGCTCAAGAATACTGAGTAAACATTTGGCCTCGGTAACAAAGTTTGCCATGGGTATACATCTCTAATAACTGTCGAGGAACGAAATCAACACTAGGTCAAACCTCGTAGATACTAACTGCACGATCAGGCAGTTTCATGCAAAATGATAATCAAAACATCCAAATCATAAAAAGATAATTTAAAGCTACAAAGAGATTCTTTGCGGAAATCAAATAAGAAAGGCCTTATAAATACAATCAGAGGTCAAGCAAAGAAATATATAATATAAATACTACAAGACAGATTGAATTCGTACATTCATTCTCTCTTTAAAACCTTATCATTTCATCTTCACTGAATTGAGTATCGGAGTTCTTTTGGCAAGTACCATACCGGTACTCCAAGGACTTTCACGGTAATCGTGCTTTACAATTTTCATCCAATCTCAAAGTTTCACGTGGCATGTAACATCCCGTTTTAAAAAAATACTACAATTTTCAAAGTTGACCTAGTTTGACCAGTTTGACCATGAGTGGGTCTAGGGTTGACTTTTTGTGTGTTCAAGTTTAAGCTTTGAATTTAGTGCTGTAGCGTTGAGCTCGTCGATACAAATTCGTAGACTAGTGGCACACTTGATTCTGAGTTACGGTTTAAGAGTTGTGGCCAAATGAAACTAAAGGCCATTTTGGTCTTTTAATAAAGGGGTCCATTTTTTTTTTAAAAACCAAATCTTCTCATTCTTCCCTGCATGCTCGTGACCCCTCCCCATTTCCTTCCTCTGCCGACACCAGCCCACCCTCCTATTACTGTGCCGCCTGATTCTCCAACGGAAATTCCTCCATTTTCCAGCTATGGCCGGCAAGCAGTACACCGGGGAAAACAATCCCCAGCTCCCCTCTCCCCTCTTCCTCAACCAAAACCATGCTTTCATCGGACCTACGCTGCGAAAGCTTCTCGTCAGAAATCTGACTACATCCGGCGACGATGAGCTCGTCCACCAACTGGAAAAGAATGCCCAGGCTCCTACTACCTTACTAAACTGAATTCTAGCCATGAAACATTGCGAATCGCCAGAAAACTTGAAGAAACTGGCGAGTTCACTTTTCTTTGATCTCCCGATTCCAATGTGTTTCGGACGGTGGGTGTGGTCCTTTCCCCCTATTTCGGACCTCCTGAACCCGAATCCACAATCCTTTCTTTTTGAATCCTCCTCAAATGAGCGATGTATTGGATTAGTGTTCGGCTGTGACTTTTTGGCCATCACCGGTAGCAATTGAGCAAAGTAAGATTACTATTGATACCTACACTCTTCAAGCTTCATTTTGATATATAATTTGCGTATTATAATTGAGTATTTGGAATTTACTTAATTTTGAGCTATGTTGGTGATAACTGTTAAAAATGGGAATTGTTTGGTGATTTTATAATTAATATATGAAGCTTGAATTNGTGTTCGGCTGCGACTTTCCTGCCATTTTCAGGCCATCGCCGGCGGCAATTGGGCAAAGTAAGATTACTATTGATACCTACACTCTTCAAACTTCATTTTGATATATAATTTGGGTATTACAATTGACTATTTGGAATTTACTTAATTTTGAGCTATGTTGGTGATAACTGTTAAAAATGGGAATTGTTTGGTGATTTTATAATTAATATATGAAGCTTGAATTTAGGTTGAAGGATTATCATGAGTTGAGAGCAATTATGAATTGTGGGTTGGAATGGTCTATGAGGATTGTAATGATTATAAATAATTATGTATTTATGTAAGTATGTGTATATATATATACATTGAATGTGTATAGTTTTGTAATGGTTGTTTGTTTGAAGAGTGGGATGAATTTGAGCACCTTTGATGCTTGTTCATGTGAATGTATTATGATTGTGATATATATATATATATATATAAATGTATATGTATATACACTGAAGGGTGGATTTGATGTTTCAATGAAGAATGGATGAATTGTGACTGGTAAATTAATTTAGTTGATGATTTGTGGTATAAATATGTATGTATTATGTTTTGGTGGTTTTCTGTTAAGTTTAAGATTGATTAATGATTGTTGATGTTCTCTTTTACTCAATGGAATTTCAAAGATTATATGTATATGTTTGGTTGTTGGTGAGATGGAAATTGTGGAAATTGTGGGATGTATAATGGAGATGTTGTACAGTGATGGGGATGATGATGGATATGATGTTGGAGAGGGTACTCTCGGCCATATGAAAGCCTTTTAAATGTCACGATTCCTAGAGACCAAGGATTGTGATGACTGCACTCCAAACCCGCCACGATGCCTTGAGGAGAAGGATCGTGATGATTGGTTACCCTTTCTTGTGATGTTAAATTGTAATGAATAATGTATGATATATATATATTATCTTGTTATTTTCTCTAGAATAAATACATGCATATTCATACACGTGTTGAAATGGTTATTTTAGTTATGGATGTAAAGTAAATGTTGTGAATGTGATCATTTTCGTGGGAATTTATAAATGCATGATATATATGGTTGATGACTGCTTGGCGATAAGATATGCCGCCAAGTAGGGGTATTGTTTAATTGGGCGATGATTTATGCCGCCAGATTGTTTGCTTGGGCGATGGATTATGCCACCAAGCTATGGTTATTATTCTTTTAAATTTATTTGAAAAGCTTTAATGAATTAAAAGTGATTAAAATATGATAAGTGAGGAAGATGTGATGAATATATTGATATTTATGTGTTTTTGCTTTGGTTAAGCTTCTTGTTAATTATTAAAGTTTATTTTTGGATTATTGTTGTGATTGAAAGTGGGTTAGAATATATATATATATATATATTTGTCAAGTTGACTTCTGAATAGCAATTGTATCAAAAGTGTCATATTTGGTATAAATATGTTTTAAGAACTACAGGTAGCTTGATTCCTATTAATAAGGGTATGTAGGCAGCTCAGATTATTTTTAAGACTGAGTCCAGCTACGGAAAAATATAATTGATATATTTTTTTTGAATGTTGAATTAGTCTTTGCAATGTGATTACAGTGTGGAAATGTTTGCTGGAAGATTGGATAAGGTTTATGAAATGCTCTTTCGTGCATTTTGTAATTATTTGTATTTGAAGAACGTCAGATAAATAGACGAAATGCTGCCAAAATTTTTAATAAAATTTCTAGCAGTAGAAAAATTTTTTGTCTGGCTTAATAGAACTATTAAGTCATGCAGGCAGGATCTAAGTGGTTTGGGTCCTGTCAGTTTGGTATCAGAGCACTATTATATTAATGGTGATTTTGGGAGTTTAATCTTAAAGTAAGGTGTTTGTATTTGATGGTTTGTGGTATGTGGATGCTCTGATACCATTTGTAACGCCACACTCTCTCTCCAACCAATATTGTCTCCAATTAAGCCACCGCACTTCAGACGGTATGAAGTTTTTGGTCAAACTTCCCAGAAGGTCACCCATCCCATGAATGCTTCCATTGAAGCATGCTTAACTCCAGAATTCTTTCTAACCCTGAAGCCAAACAATCTGAAAAGGCCTTGGTTATTAAGAGAGTGCTCACTTTACATTTGACACCCTTCCACACCTGGGCGATGTGGGATTGGACATCGATTTCTGCCAGTAAAGTAGCCTGCCAGTGCCCCACACCCGCCCACACTTACCCTGGCTCCAGATCCTGGTCATCACAATCCACCCCCTTTGGGGCCCAGCGTTCTTGAAGGCACATTTCCGGCCAGATACAAGCTCTGATACCATTTGTAACGCCCCACTCTCTCTCCAACCAATATTGTCTCCAATTTAGCTGATTTTATTGCTTATTTTAATATTTTATTAAATGTACCATTAATAAAATTTTAATTAATATATTTTTATTACAAAATAATATACCTATTTAAAGTTGTATTATTAGTTTTTCATGAATTAAAAAAAAAAAGAAATGAAATCACAAAAATAATATTTATTTACTTAAATATAGTATGTTTGATATATATATATATGGACTTATGGACACGAAAAAATAAATATGAATATAATTAAAGAGCATTGAATATGTAGAAAATTGAAAAATAGTTATTGTAGTTTTTTCTATATTATATTATAGAGAAGTACTATTTTAGTTTTATTGTATGTATATGTATTTAACTATTAGATGAAATTGTGATGTTATCATATATTATTTTACTATAAATTTGTAATATAGTTATATAATTTTAAATGTAATTTGTTTAATTTTATATAAAATAGATCAATTACGTGTAAACAATTCAATTTCGTATAAATGAATTGTACAAATTCAAATTGACATGTTTCATAAATATGTTATATATATATATTGTATCATGTTACTTGTTTATTAAACGAATCATATTCAAATTGATGATTTCTAATACGATGAGTAAACTGTGTTTGTACTGAATAGTTAACACCATTAATAAATAAATTAATACAAAGTCACCTATGATTTTAACAATCCAAACAAATAAACTAAATCCTTCTCTTATTTTCTATTCCATAAGCCCAAACATAATTGTTGAAGCTAGAAATTGCACTTGCCATGTAACGCCCCACTCTCTCGCTCCAACCAATATTATCTCCAATTTAGCCACCGCACTTCAGACGGTATGGAATTTATGGTCAGACTTACCAGTGAGTCACCCATCCTAAGAATGCTCCCACTGATTGGATGAAAAGGACTGGCTATCCTTCCTTCCTTTTCCTTTGTTAATAGTAATCCAATCTTGATTACTCATTAGACATGTTTATAAAATCAGCAATAAAATTATCTAATTGGATGAAGAGGATTGGCTATCTTTACATTTAATATTTTAACATTATAATTTGAACATGTTATAATAGTGTCAGATTGGATTGACATGTTTAATTAACAGATTTAGTTAAACATGTCAATTCAGATCAATTTTGTGCTAAACGGATCAATCCAAAAATAACACGTTTATTAATCATATTAATTGGTTTATGCGAATTTGACCCAAATCTATTAATATTTTCAAAACTGCTAATTTCGTGTCTTTTTTGAGTTTGTATTATTATGTCGTGATTTAAATTGTCATCTTTAATTAAAATGAATGGAGGAGAAAGTATAAGAAAAAGAGAGGAATATATTATTCCAAAATTGTCATCTTTATTTTAATCCGTCTAGATTTCTACTAAAATTTGACAAGGAAATGTAAAAAAGAAAAAAAAAAGTAGTTTGATGAAACTTTTAAATATTCCAAAATTATCCTTATTAAGTCAAAGCTATTTGATTGAGATAGTTTGTATATATGTAGAATATTTTTTGTAAAAAATATAAACTCCATGAATTATTTTTTAGATAGTTTTCTCATTAATTAATAAACCAATTTTATTCCTCATCTTGTTTGCAAATTGAAAGAAATAATCTATTTTTTTCAAAACCTTTTTTAGTCAATTAGGGAATCAATTTGAGAATTGGACTAATGTGAAATAAATTGCAAATCAAAAGCTTGATATGAAACGTTTTAAACTTGAGAATCCATTGTGCAATCTAGCTAACTTACAGAGTACTTTAGTCTTAAATGCAATTAACCTAACTTTTTTTTTCCCCTCTTTATTTTTTCTTTTCTTTTCTATCTTTCAATCCAAACATAGTGTTCAGGTTACATCTTAATTAGAAAACCTACAAGTTTGTTAGAAGTAATTAGTATACAAATTAATGTCAATTTAATGTTATCTTCTTGTATACATATTAGTAAACATTTTTCTTCTATATAATATAAATATTTCATTTAATTTTATTGGGTCATCATGTAATTAGTCTCTCTTAATTACCATCAAATTGGATACATCCATGACTAAACCAAAATTAAATTAGGAGAAAAATTGAAATATGTATATGCTTTGTCCATTAACATCTTAATAACTAAAAATTTAAATGGAAAATGATGGAGAAGACGACTACTGATACATAAGAGGCTTGATTTATTTGATTGAATTTTGTTATCTTTGGAGTCTAAACGGCACCGTTTAAGTTGCAATGCACCATTTCATTAAAATGGCAGCTTACTTGAATAATTGTTTGAGTTGTAATTTTCAGTGACTGTTTAGGATTATTATGTTTCCTTCAAAAGGTTGTTTTCGTGTTGATCATGACAGTTTTGCTTTCTTTGCCATTTTAATTGATTTTCATAAGTTTGAGCTTCGTTTTTGAATAAATTAAATCTCTTTTTGGCTCTTTGAAATCTTTCAAAGTTGTTCGATTGGTTTATTTCTATCTTTTGTATAACTTACTGCATCAAAGTTGGTATCAAAGCCTTGGACCTGGCTAAGACTTTGATGACAACTTTGGATGAAGAGAGTAGTTGACCCATTGGAGAATAACATAATATAAAAGCTCTTTAGGGAAGTTGGTGAGTAGAAGATAGACAATCTCACACTCGAGATTTGTCAATCCATGCTACAACCATCTTGAACATAACCCATTCATCCCACCACTAGAACAAAGGATCTTGAAATTCCTCGTCCTCAACCAGTGCCCCATCATGCACAATTTTCTCCCATTCACCACCCCATCACTAGATCTATACCACTATATCTCGCTAACCTTACAATCATCGTACCTTTTTTCCCCAAAATCTCTCAATTGAACATTATAACTCTAATGATGATATAGAAGTGTCTCTATTTGAGGAACCTCGAAGGTGATTCAATCACGTATTTGGAGAATCCAAATGGTTAATCAAAATGGTAAGCACACTAAGTACAATCAAAACACTATCTTAGTGAATAAAAACTCAAAATCAACATTCCTTTCTTTGATGCTCATATGGATATTGAAAACTTTTTGGATTGGTTACATGCAACAAATTTTTTTATGGATTTTATGTTTAATCTTAAAGCTCAAGAAGTTAAACTATTTGCTTATTAGCTTAAAGGTGGAGGCTTAGCATAGTAAGAGCAGCTCCAACTTAATCAAAGAAGGGAATGTAGGGATTTATTAGAATTTGGCACACGATGAAACAATTGCTTAAGGCTAGATTCCTCCCTATCAACTATGAACAAATTTTTTATCAACAGTTTCATCACTGCTGTTAGCAGAAGACTATGTTTGTAAACAAGTATACAAATGAGTTTAACATGTTGACAGCAATGAAGAACTTGCAAGAATTAGAAAGGCATCAAGTTACACGATTCATTTCTAGCGTAAATAGATCTATACAAAAAAAAGTTGGAACTAAATGTAGTGTAGATGCAATGAATTTGATCAATGTGGTGGAAAAAAAATTCAGCAAACCTAAACCCCTCGAAAGATGGAAACCTTTAGCTGACCTATACTTAGATAAGCCCAAACCCACTTCCAATACAAATGGACAAAATCTGAACCCAAACCCTAACTCCACACATCCTACACAGCATACTGCTTTTAACAAAAACAATGCGAAATAGCCAATGTTATACCATAAATCATCCAACAATTGTGCCAAACTTTTCCCAATCCAGTATTTTAAATGCAACCAAATGGGTCATCATTCTAGTGATTGTCCATTAAGAAAAATTCTCTAAAGGGGGATGTCAGTGAATCTAATCATGACTGTAAGTATCAAGGAAAAAAAAAAACCCTAAAGACAATGAATACATTGAAAGTAGTGAAGATGACTTTTTATGTGTATCATTCAAAGATTACTCTTACCTCCTAGACTCATTGACAGTTCACAAAAGCATGTTATCTTTAAGACAAGATGCATCATAATGAGCAAAGTCTATGAGATCATTTTAGACAATAAAAGCTATGAAACATTGTCTCAAAGTCCCTAATTAAGGCCTTGAAACCACCTATGGCAGTTCATCTCCAACCCTGACAAAAAAAGAAAATGAAACTACCATCAATGAGAGGTGTGCAATTACATTTTCAAATGGTAAGCACGACATTGACAATGTTGAATGTGAGGTAATAGACATGGATGCCTACCATATGTTGATGGGCAAGCCATAGCAAATTTGACAGGGATACAATGCACAATGGTAGCAAACTCCTACTCATCATGGAATGATAAGAATATAGTCCTACTACCCTACTAAACGAAGAAAAAACCTAAACCTCCTTCCAAACACCTACCAAAACCAAGCAATGAACCCCACTTTTATACTAAACCCACAAAAGGGCACCCTTTCCAATCCTTACTTTCTAGCCAACTACCAAAAAAAAATACTAAACCCAGCTTCCTCATGGCTTTACTACTTACCAACCCCAAGCCAAAACCCACAGCTGCTCAAGAACTAGTGAACCCTTTATTATATGAGTTTCAAGACTTGGCCCCTTAGGAACTCCCAATTGAGTTACCACCAATGAAGGATATACAACATAGTATAGAACTCATTCTAGTTCAACCATCCTTAACCTAGCTCACTATAAAATGAGCCAAAAAGAAACTAAAATATTGCAAGGAATCTAGGAGAGTGTAGCACTTATGTTGTCCATGCCCTATTGATTCCCAAGAAAGATTAAATTTGGAGAATGTGTTTGGATAGTTGTACAATCAACAAAATCAAATTAAAATACAAGTTCCTTATCCCTAGGCTTAAGGATATGTTGGAAAAGCTAAAAGGTTCCCAATGTTTCACTAAATTGGATCTCAAGCGTGGTTATCATCAAATAAAAATTAGGCTTGATGATGAGTGGAAAACTACCTTTAAGACTAATGAAGGACATTATGAGTGGTTAGTAATGCCTTGTGGTGTTTGCAATGCTCCTAGTTAATTTATGAGACTAATAACTTAAGTGTTGAAGCCATTTCCTTTTGTGGTTTTCTATTTTTGTGACATTCTTATCTTTAGCCTAAACAAACATCTACATGTAGATCAACTCAAACATGTTTTCTTAGCCCTCAAAGAAAAAAAGTTATATCTCAACCTCAAAAAGTGTGAATTTATGACAAAATAACTATTATTTTTGGGGTTCATAATTAGCAAGAATGGGATGCATACTGATCCCAAAAAGGTTCAAGCAGTGATGAATTGGAAGTCACCAACTACAATGACTAAATTAAGGAGCTTTCATTTCTATAGAAGGTTTATTAATAATTTCAATACATTGGCAGCACCTACGATTGAATTTTTAAAGAAACGACATAGCAAATTGGGGTCAACTATAAGAAGACAACTTTAATCTTCTCAAGCATAAGCTCACCCAAGTGCATGTGCTTGCTTTGCCAAAGTGTTCGAAGTAGAAACTAATGCCTTTAAGATTGGCATTGTGATAGTTCTAATGTAAGAAAGGGAGACCAATATAATTCTATAGTGAAGAAGCTAGTGAAGCTAGACAGAAATGGAGTACTTATGAGCATGAGTTGGATGTAGTGATTCGAGCAATATTCAAACACTTGGAGCTCACTATTTAGTTCAGATGGACTTTGAGGAGTGATCATCAAACCCTCAAGTATCTAAGCTCATAATAGTAAAATTTTGTAGCTTTTTCTGTATTTTTAATATAGAATAGTCTATCTACATTTAAAAACATTTTAAACATGTTTAGTATGTATATCTTTAAAATGAAGATGTCAATTCTGAACTATTTAAAAGGAATAGTTATTGTTTAAAGTTACAAAATATGTAGTCCTATGAAATAAATATTCCTAAAACTGAAAATATATGAAACGGAAAAAATTGTTAATCCTGTACAATAACTTAGAGGTGTCAAATGAGTCGTGTCGTACTTGTACAATCCAATTAAACGTTAGTTCATTATTAGTGTTTGTGTCGTATTCGTGCAAGTTCATTTATTTATCGTGTCATGTTCATGTCAATCTATTTTATTTATTATGATGTGACGTGCTCGTGCTGGCACATTCATGTTCATACCAACTTATTTATATTCGACAAATATATTTATTTTTTTATTTATTAACATTAATTATTAATAAAAATATATATAACATTAATTATTTATTAACATTTGTGCCAGTAGTAATGTGGACTCTTGTTGTATTTGGTCTATCATGAGCTCGTGATGTGTCTAGGGCATTAGCTTTTCAAACATAACTATTATATGGTTCGTGCTCGTCGAAGTATAGTTTTTATTCTACTGTATTTATATCGTATCAAATTATAACGTATCATGTTCATTTTATAGCTACTCTATTTTTATATTAATTACCAAACGCGTCATCGCTCTTCATGGTTTCACGCATTACATGCTTTTATTTTTTTTTTGGTAAAACATTACATGCTTTTATTTATTTGAAATAAGCCTTCTTTTTCCCCAAGAGAGTGGCTGCGCGTGAGGTTTTTGGCCGATCACTTTACGAAAATTCCCACTTCTTAACACATATCCTCGTCTTTTAATTTGTCTTCTTTGTTCTTTCCTTTTACTTTACCCTTTTTCTTGCCGGTAGGCGGTCTATATTCGTTGAAAGCAAATAATTAATAATAATAATAATAATAATTAAAAAGCCTATGTCTCCCACCTTTTTTCTTTTCAGATTTTCATGCACTTCATTAATTGGTCACCATGTCCTTTTCCTGTCCCAAAAAATACTCCGTAAATAATGCTGATAGATCAGTTCCACGTTGTTTTCCTTTGCACACCACTATCATGACCCACGTTATCCATCACCCCACTTTTTTCTTTTTTCAATTATTAGGATTATTTAAATTTAGGATTTCACAGTGTAAAAATTGCTATTAGATTATCTTCGCAGATATCATCTCCACTATTAATTATGATATATCTAATAATAATTATACGCATATTAATACCATACTAGGCATGCTAAACATGTTTTCTATTTTTTATTACTAAACGGTAAAATAGATCGATCGTGTATCTTTCACGTTTCCCATTAAAGAGAGACTCAAAGTGGTTATGGGCTTTAATTATAGGTTTACTTTTTTCCTTGTCATAAGAATATTAGAATTAATGGGATATTCACCAACTGAAGAAAACGAGTCCAGTTTACTCAAATTAACCAAAAAACAAAACTAAATGAACATAAAAATGCATGTTTGTATATAAAATTTTACTATTTGTTATAAGTGATAATGATAATAAATAGGACTCATACTGAAATGATCATGATAAATAGTAATTGAATATATTTAATTATATATTTTAATTTTTTATAATAAAAATTTAAATAAAAAATCAACCGTTTAATGCATTAAATTTTCAAATAATATAATTTTACTTATAATTGATTTTAAACTGTGGTAATAATTTTTATTTTATTTTATATTATTATATATCCGTCAATGCCGATGGAGGAGGAGCAGAGCAGACAATTAGTGACTCCGTGTGTGAGAAACGCGTGCGTGATTGTGTGTGTGGACATGTATACATCCCCACATGCATAACCCACTTATTTAAAGACTAATTAATTGCTCTTTACATATTTTAATTTCACCCGTAAAATTTAAGGTTGAATATTAGATCGGAAAAGTGTGGACCCTAATATCCAATGTAAGACACCATAAAAGAGTAAGACCATCAAACTAAATCAGGGATATTATGGACGGTAAGCAAAAATTATTAATTGAATCCATATGTTACTAAATCCTAAATTGGTATGTAACAACCTTTAATATTTACTACATAAATATATTTTTTGCTTAGCGAATTCAAACAAAATATGTGACTGTAAATTCTTGCATGCATATGTTTCTTATATATATTTTTAAAATTAATTGCACTTTGATATTTTTTAATTTGTAAAATTTTACAATTTAAATTTTTAATTTTTAAAAATAACCATTTAGTCTATAATTTTTAAATATATTATAGATTGGTCAAATTATCAATTTTGACCAAATAAATTAATAACGGTAATATTTAGAAACTTGCTTCAAAATTTGTGAGAAAATAAATTAAAGCGTTAATCAATTAGAAAAAAATATAACCACTATCAATTCGAAAAGTTGTAAATGAGCCCAGCCGAGTATTATGATCTTTTGGGTGATTAAGCTTGGCTCGAACTCATATGGTTTTTAAATTCTTACTCAAGATTAGCTCGATTTTCACTGATTAAAAACTCAAATTTAGCTTGCCTCACCTCATTATAAGATGAAAACCTAAAATTTTTAAATATTTAATTTATTAAATTTTTTTTCACTACTAAATTATTATTACATTTATTTATTTTTTAAATTTTTATAAAATTAACTATAAAAAATAAAATTTATTTATCATAATTTTCTATATATTTAAATTAATTATAAAAATATTTATATATATGGAAAAAATGCATATATGATCTATTCATGAACTATTCAATATTGATTCGCATATTATACTAGCTTCATTTACTACTTAAGATTGACTCATTTTTTGTGAAGCAAGTTTGAGCGAGCAAACACCAAGCCGATCACGAGCTATTCAATCCTATTAAAGCTTTTATTAATTTGTTTGATCAAAAGTAAAGATTGAATCAATTTGTAGTACGCACATTTACAAATTAAAAATTTAAATTGGTATTTTTAAAAATTGATAACTTAAATTGCAATATTTTATAAATCAAAGATACCAAATCCTATTGTTTAATATATTTAGTTCAATATTAAATTATTATTGTTTTTAAAGCTCAAACTATTAAAGATATGAGTTTTTTTTTTTTTAAATTGAAGTATGAGATAAAAAAGTGAAATGTAGGGCGTATTGCTTTTTCAGGTGTTAAACTTTGAATTAATTACACCATCAAATAAGAAAAAAGATCGACCAGTCAAAAATATATATATATATATATATTGATCTCAACTTTTTTCTAAAATTTCAAGCTTTTATATTAAATTGAGAATGGATATATACTTTCAACTTTCATAAAAAAATGTTTTCATACCTCTAACTCATGCATGATAATATATTATTGATCATGTATGTTATCTATATAATAATTAACTTTAATTAATTATTTTCTTACTTTCGATGTGATAGCGCTTTACCGTCTATGGACAATCAAATTTTTTTATTATTAATTACAAATTGATTGAGAAAAAAATTGAATTTAAAGTGAATTGAATTTCTGACCTAAAAAAATATTTTTAATAATTTTATTACTAAGCTCAAACTTACGAATACTGGACATTACTAATATTAATTTCTTTTCCACTAACAACAGAGTTTTTATTTTTGTTTATTTGTAAAACTAAAAATTGGAAGAAAAATAGCATTTTGAATATGATTAGTGGCATGACTTATCTTTTCATTAACAGCAGAGTTAAACAATAATTGTTCTTATCAATATCACTGGTGGGCTTGAATCACTTTTGAAACAATCCCACGTCATAAACGTGAATGAGTGTAGAAAAATAGTGGGTGGCCTGCAAAGAGCGAGAGAATAGAAAAATGTGCCATATATATATATATATATAGACACGATTTTTTTGGTAAAATATAGACACGCACGATTATGATTATGATTATGATTATATGTAGTTTATATATGTTTAAAGCATGTGATATATAATGGTAATGGTCGTATTATGCCAATTCCAATAATACGTCAACCTAAGCCACATGTTTCCTCCAATTCTTACATAAGCTGGCTGGATTTTTTTGGTCATCTCTATAGCTCTAATGCTATCGTTGGACTTGTGTAGTTCTCGTTGTTTCAGGTTTTATGGATCGGTCTTTTACGAATCAGAGTGCTCAGGACACCATGGAGGGACTGAGAAGGGGAGGGGGGGGAGGGGGGGTCCAGCGGTGGGGGTGTTCCCTCAGCTGGAACTGGTGGCTGATGAAGTGGGTGCATCACAAATCTCAAATAATCTCCTGCTAGGGAAAATCATCTATGGGAAAGTGGTTGCAAAGAATGTGGTGCAGATGATCATCAGAAGGGTGTGGTTTACAGGAGAAGTGGTTAACGTGGAACAGGTTGAACTGAACCTTTTCATTTTCTTTTTTAAAAAGTCATTAGATTGCAAAAGGATTTGGAAAAGAAGACCGTGGTCGGCGAATGGTGCCCATCTTCTTCTAAAGGAGTGGTCTTCGTTGGCAACCTTTAGAGAGTTGGACTTCAGCCTGTCCGCTTTCTGGGTTCAAATCCATGGACTCCCATTATACTTCACGACAAAAACTAACACGGAGAGGATAGGGAGCATATTCCCAAAGGTATTGTTCTGTGAAGCTTCATCCTGGAAGAACTTTGTGGAGAAACGGTACATGAGACTCCAGGTTGAAGTGGACTTGAGAAAGTTGATTCCGTCGGGCTTCTTCCATAACCTGGAGGGAAGAAAAATGTGGATTCAATTTCGGTATGAACGTATGACAGAAATATGCTTTAAGTGTGGGGTTATCGGTCATAGTAGAGCGGCGTGTGAGGTGCCAGAGATATCCTCACAATCTTAGGGAGGAGACCTCTATGGTCCGTGGATACAAGCTGAAGCAGATGCCTTCACTGTTGTCAAGGAAGGACATTACCTGAGAATGGTAGAGATACCAAGAGGAGAGATTTTTGACTCCCTTCATGAAGATTTGAACTAGGATAGCTGGAACTCAAACTCAGAGTTGGCTGAACCGGGGAAAATTCGGAAATAGGAGGATGAGTCAACCAGGGAGTATGGGGATGGAGGTAACGTGACCAGTGTTCAGTCTGGCATGCTGGGGAAGGAAGTTTCTGAGGAACCAATAAGAGACCAACACGTGGACACAAGGAGTGAGACAGCTTATAAGGGTCAGAACTGTACTGCTGACCAGAATAGGGCGCAGAGCTCCATAGAAGAAAATACACTGGTAAAAGTTAGCATAGGTTTGTCAGAGCACACTGACAAATTTATGGGCCAGAAGGGTGATGTTTCTTTGGATCTAGATGAAAGTGTGGGCCCAAGTCCAGTAGAGAAGTTGAGTTTAGGCTCTAACAGTTTAAGACCTGGAGTGGGCCACAAAAGGAAAAATCAATTCATTTCTAAGCCCAAGGTTAAACAGGCGAAACTTTCAGGATCTCAAGATTTGGTGGGCAAAAATTCAAAGGCTAAGTGGACCTCCTAGGAAACTTCTTTTAAGGGGAGATCTGGAATTTTCTCTCCCAAGAAAAAACTTAGAGACAAAGTCGGAGATGCGAACAGGGGAAACAGGTGCGACGATTTGGGATAAATTTTTTTCAGAAGTCAGACATGGTTACACTTGAGAATGGTGAGTCTGGAATGGCTGAGGAGGCGGGCCTTACCTTGCCCCCAACCTCCAAATGAGACTACTATCCTGGAACTGCTGTGGCTTAGGGAGAAGCTCGGCAGTTCGCGGTCTCAGGAGCCTGGTACGCAGGAGCTCCCCGACATGTATTTTTATTATGGAAACTAAGATTGATTCGAGAAGAACTCATAATGTTAGTAGGTCTTTTGGGTTTGACAATTTCTTGGCTGTAGACCGTGGGGTGGAGTGTGAAGGTCTGGATATTTTGTGGCAGAGTGAGGTTAGTTGGGATGTTTTCCATAGGTCAGGAAGATTCATAGGGACCAATGTTACTGAAGAGGATGGCTTCATGTGGTCTCTATGGCTTTGTCACAGTCCGGCCAAAAGGGTGCTAAGACGGGTGTTATGGAATGATTTGGGAGAAGCTATTACTTTGGGTAGAGGAAATTGGGCTTGCGTGGGGGACTTTAATGATGTGGCTTGTCAAGAGGAAAAAATGGGTGGTAGAAGCTTCACGTGTAAATCCAAATTTTTCCTTTGCAACTTCATGTATGAATTGGGCGCAGTTGACTTGGGTTTCAACAGAAAATCCTTTACATGGTGCAACAAGAGGATTGGAGAGGCTAATATTTGGGAACGCTTAGATAGAGTGATAGCGAGTCTTGAATGGAGAATACGCTTTGATAGAGCTGGGGTCCTACATCTCAACTCAGGCAGATCATTCCCCCATTTTACTCTGCTCTGTGCTGGATCACCCTTCGAAGCCGAAACCTTTCAGATTTCTTGACATCTGGACAAGAGATCCTAATTGTGAGGGGGTGATCCAGGAGACTTGGAACACGACTAATTTAAAAAGAAGTGGAACACCTTTTGTATCTTGCATTTACAATACAGCCATAGCTCTTCAATACTGGAACAAGCATCATTTCGGGGTTTGCCAGATAAAGATTAAGGAGCTGGAAAATCAGCTTAGGGTGGTGCATGGATTAGAACCCACAATGACTAATCTGGATAGGGAGAGAGAGATTCAAATGTTGCTGGATGAATGGCTTCTCCGGCTTGAGGTCCTGTGGAGACAGAAGTCAAGAGAGTTATGGCTGCAGGCGGGAGACAAGAACTTAAAATTCTTTCATGCTTCTACTATCTCTAATAGAATATGGATTTTCATACCAACTATCAAGGATGAGAACGGAATCTGGAAAACAACTCGGCAAGTCATTGGGGGAATGCCTTATTGAGCAATTCGAGGATTTGTTTAAATCAGAGTGTGTTGATCAATGCCCTATACTGGATGTTTTCTTTCAGCTTGTGATCTCTAACCATGAGAATGACTGTTTCATGGCAATACCATCTGGTGATGAGATCCTCCAAATGGTTAGGAAGATGAACCCCACTAAAGCTCCTGGACCAAATGGAATGCCTGCAAGGTTTTATTAGAAATACTGGAACATTGTCGGGCAAGAAGTGGTGAGGCTTGTGCAAAATGTGTTCCGATCAAGTATTATCCTGCAATCTGTAAATGAAACTTTTATTGTACTAATCCTGAAGGTAACCCATGTTATGTTCTTTAAACACTTGAGACCTATAAGCCTCTGCAACACAACTTATAAAATCATCTCAAAGATCATCGCCATGCGCATTAAGCCTCTCTTGGATAGAATCGTGTCCCCAACGCAATCGGCCTTTGTTCCGGAAAGATGGATTGGAGAGAATACGATCCTTATCAATAAGATCGTGCATAGCATGAGGAGGAAAAAGGGAGACAAAAGGCTAGTGGGAATTAAAATTAACATGAGCAGGGCGTATGACCGGGTTGAATGGAATGTGCTAAATGGATTGCTGGTTCAGTTTGGTTTCTCGGCTAAGGTTCTTTCTTTGATTAGCGAGTGCTATATCGTGAATTCGAGTGCGGTTCTCCTGAATGTAAGTGTTTTTGGAAGAGTCAATATGGAAAGGGGGTTGAGGCAGGGAGACCCGATCGCCCTATATCTCTTCATCATGATGTCCGAATTGCTTTCGAGAATGCTGATGAACCTAGAGTTTAAGGGGAAAATACAAAGGGCTTGGTTTGGCAGAACAGGACCAGCGATATCTCACATTTTCTTCTCTGACGATATTATGTTGTTTTATCATGCTAATTTAGAGAATTTGGTAGAAATCAAAGAGTGCCTAGACCAGTATTGCAAGTGGATAGGGCAGGATATTAACATGGACAAATTAGGGTGTTTTTTCTCTAACAACACGCTGGGGAAAACCAAAGTGATGGTGAAGCAGGTCTTGAACATGAAGGAGATTAGGAAGGATGCAAAGTACCTTGGGAATCCTCTTTTCGTGGGTAAAAACAAAGCTTCTGCTTTTGAGGACCTCCGGTCCCGCTTGGAGAGCAGGATCATGGGGTGGAAAGCCAAGCTTCTTTCTAGAGCAGGTCGGGCTACGCTTGTTAAATCGGTTATCACAACTATGCCTGCTTATGTGATGACTTTGAATAAGCTCTCTGTGTCATGGTGCCGGGATGTGGACAAGCTGGCTAGGAGATTTTTCTGGATTGGAAATGCTCCCAAGGCCCTATTTTTTACTCTTATTGGATGGAATAAGATCTGTGTGCCTAAAGCTTGTGGGGGGATTGGATTCAGGAAATTGGAAGATATCAATAAAGCTATGGTGTGTAAGCTTGGATGGACTTTAGCAACTGAGGAGGACAGATTATGGGTGAAAGCTTTGAAAGCCAAATATTTCTAGCACTCCTCTTTTCTCTGGTGTAAGAGGAAGATGAGTGCCTCATGGCACTGGAGTAGAGACCTTAGCATGCGTAGCCTGCTGTTGAAAGGGATGTGTTACCGTGTAGGTAAAGGGGATGCAGTGAATTTTTGGGAGGATCCCTGGGTCCCAAAATGTCCCAATTTTATTCCTATTCCGAGGTCTCTTGAGTGCATTCAAAGAGTAAGAATGGTGGATCCTTTGCTGAGAAATGGGCGGTGGAATGTGGAGATGTTAGAGAGCCTTTTTCACCAGGATTCGGTTAGTAATATATTAGATATCTTTTGGTGTGATGCAGGGGCTTCTGACAAAATGGTGTGGCTCCCGGAGAAGTCAGGTAAGTTTACTGTCAGATCAGTTTATCATCTTCTTTACCCTTTGGAAACCTCGAACAGTAAATGGTGGACATACCTATGGTCTACTTCTTTGCATGAAATGTTGAAGTTCTTTCTGTGGAGATTGTCCAACAGAGGAATCCCGACCCTCTCTAGGCTACAGGAACAAAATTGCATCTCTGGGGACCTGCTATGCCCCCACGAGTGTGGTGCCACAGAATCGGATGTTCATATTTTCTGTAAATGTAATATTGCAAGAGCACTTTGGTTTGCTTCTAGGTGGAGTATTCGATGGGACTTTATTGTTTCTGAGAGTTTAAATGATTTCATTAATTGTTTGATGCCACCTGGGGTGTTATTTGTGGTCCATAAGGAGGATATGGGTGAATTTCTGTTATATGCTGCTGTTTTGTTAAGTCACATTTGGGAGATTAAAAATGACAGAGTTTTTGGGGGAAAGCTGTTTAACATGGCAAACAGCCATCATTTGATTGATCAAAAGTACAGGGAACATAAGGAAACTGGTGAATGGGAGTTGCCTAGACGGGTTGATAATAGTGAAACGCAAATCATCTCTTGGAACCCTCCCCTCCAAGGTTGTATTAAACTAAACTCTGACATCTCTTTGAAAGAGGGGTTTTGTTAGGTGTCTGTGATTGCTAGGGATTGGGCTGGGAAGGTTTGTGGTGTTTATATTTTCAAGGAACGGTGCAACATTCCAGTTGCTGCAGAAGGTATTGGAATTTTGAAAGCTTCCCAGCTTGTTGTTGGGGAGGGATGGAAATCAGTAATTTTTGAAAGTGATGCTCGAGTGGTAGTCCACAACCTGAATATGGAAGGCTCTGATCCGACTCATTGGTTCATGTCTAGTATTTTTTGTTCCATCAAGTCCAACTGTGTTGGCTTGGAATTTGTTTCTTTTGTTTGGATCCCTAGGAGTGCCAATATGTTTGCCCACAATGTGTGTAAGTGGGCAGCTAGAACTGGGTTTACTGGCGTCTTGCCTAGTAATGGTTTAGTTGCTGGTGATTTTTCAGTTTGACCCAGAGGATGGCTGGAAGCCTACCCCTTGATGTATCATCTTTCCTTTTGGTTAATACAACTGTTTCTTTACCAAAAAAAAAAAAAAAAAGCATGTGATATATATATATATATATATATATAAACTTCAGCTCAACAAGTAATGAGCTGCTCTATTCACCAAAAAAAAAAAAGTAATGAGCTGCTCTTTTTCGCTAAAAGTATTAATTAATTAATGCCATGAACTTTTCCTTTTTTTTTGGTAAATACGATGAACTTTTCCTATTTGAAGTAAAAAATCAGTATTGCAAGTGGGAAATATATACAGAGAATTTGCTATTTGGAGTGGTGGAAACAATATCTGGCATTGGGGCACGTTTGGTGCGATTTGAAATTAGATATAGTTAATATTGCTAAACACACTATTTTCATCAAAAAAAAAAAAATTGCTAAACACACTATTTTTCCATCATTTTAATCAAGTGATGAGTGGTGTTAAAGCTTCGATCCACCAGGTTCGGTTTCAGATTTCACATCCCTAATCATATACAAGGATGAAAATATCGGTATCGACAGATTTATCGAAGGTTCAAAATACGAAAAATATTAATGGAAATATCGACAGAATATCGATATCGATAAAAAAACAAAAGAAATAACAAAAATTTATAGAAAAATATGGAAATTTTTTATGAAACTTCAGGATATGCTTATTTATTAGATACTTTATCAATTTAACTATAAAAATTGAAAAAATATTGAGTGAAAATCATATTTATCATAATTAAGAGGTTTATAATACTCGCTGATAAGAATAAAAAAGTTATTTATTAAGTAATGAATTATTCATTAATCAGAAATAATACAAGTACATGATTATTTAAATATAAGTCAATACCACATAGAATTTTTTGGTGGTTGAAAATTTTCACTCTCTTTCTCATCCTCATTTCTAGTTGTGTATTGAGAGAAATATTGATGAAAAGACACATCTCTTTGATAATTTTGCATGTAATTGTTAACATGCCAACCATATGGATATAATATTTTATGTGATTGTCTTTGCTGATAGTCATGATATGGATATGACGTTGATTGACTTTGTTCATAACTACTAGCTCCTGAGGGTTAAGTTTGAGAATGTATCCATTAGTTATTACTTGATGATATTCCATAACCATCCATGAAATAAAGGTTATAGTCACATTCAATCCTCATTGATCCAAAATTTATAGAAAAAAATTCATCTTTTTGTTGTGAAATAAGGGTCATTGTTTTTTTTTTATTGAAGACTAAATGATGGATATGTGATTCTTTCACGTAAGCAATTATATTGGTAGAAAAAATGATTACAATATAAAAAAATAATACAATTTTATAATTGTAGATAATTTACGTGATAAATCATATAAGTTATATGATTAGATGATGTGAGTTTTAAACTTTCAATCAAATAATATTTTCAACTTGTTGAAAATTTAAGCCAAAATAATCTTCTTATTTTTTAATCATAACTATTTTTATTTTCAAATTGTAATAGTTGTTTTATATTTTTTTAATTGTTTCAATTTTGCTTTTAACTTCCAATTTGCCTAATTATATTTTAACTTAAAATATATCATCAACAAATAATTATAATTTAAAAAATATTCAATTATTTATAAAAATATATCATATTTTAAAATTTAAACAATCTAAATTTCCATGGAAATTTTGGAAATTTCTACGGATATTTTGGAAATTTCCACGGATATTTCGGAAATTTCCACCAAAATTTTGACTAGTTTGTGAAGCAATTACCTTGAAAATTTCGACGGAAATATCGTGGAAATATCGGAAATTTTCATGGAAATTATGAAAATTTTGACCAGTTTGTGAAAAAATTATCATGGAAATTTCGACGGAAATTATGAAAATTTTGACCTTTTTTTTTTGGGATGAAATTAATATTCTTATCCCAAAAAAAATGAAATTTCGGCAAAATTTCGCCAAAAATTTCGATTTTTTTATCCTTGATAACACGTGACTTTCAAAATTGATTTATTCATTTTTTATTGTACTAAAAATTAAAAAAAAATAAAAGAAAATTTAAACTTTATTTATAGCTTTTTTNTGGCCTTCAAAATTTAAAACATTGTAAATCAGAATTTCAAATTTTAATTAGTTGTACATTGATATAATTTGATTATTTATTTAATTATTATTTGTTTATGGATTCATTTTGCTTAGCCAATATTAAAATACAATTTGGTCAATTTGTTGCAACTTAAACCTCCAATTTTAAAGATTAACATTTTAATATCTTTAATATAACTATCATTTGCCAAAAAAGTTTGTTTGAACCAAAATCAAGAAACAAAAATTTTGAAACTTAAAGATCTAAATTATAATATTTTAAATTTGAAAGTCCAAAATACAATTAAAAAAAAAAAACTCGTTAAAAAGTATTGAATTGCACTTAACCTCTACATATATGATCAAGGAATTGGAAACAAGGCTCGCTGGGCATTCATGCATGTGTTATACGATACATGGATTATTTGATCAATCTCTAAAATAAGTTTGGCAACATTGTTTAGGAGTTTTTTTAATAAATTAATTGGAGACTAGTATTTTATAATTATATCTAATCTAACTCATGATTTGGAAATTATCTAATAGGGGATCATGTGGAAAATGCTAAAGTTTATCACTTGCAAATTAGTTTATTTTTTTGTTTTTAATTATTTATTGATATGTCTTCGGTAATATTATCTGCTGTCATTTTATTACTTAATTTGAGACATAGTTTTCTAAAAGTACATTAGTTGTACATATTAAATTTAGATGTATGTGGACATGATCGATCCGCAATCTATTGGCAACTACCTTTTCTGATAAACGTACGGAATTTGATGGAATGCCCATATATTATATATATGCATATAGAAAAATTTTAAAATGAAAATATTTTTTATTTTATTGACAAAAACTTATTATTAAAAATATTTTTTTAATCATAAATTTTGATATTTATAAATTTATTGCTAAAAATATATATAAAAATGGTAAATTGATGTTTGAAGGAGTAGCTTAAGGTAATTGACCGTCTGAGAAATGTCATAGTTGACACTGGATGCTCGGTATTTGTCATATCGGTCGAGACAGAATTTCTTGTTAGAACATTTTTGGCCTGACCGTATAATTGACTTTTTTGGTGAATACCGTAGAATTGACTTGAATACATATATAGCGTCCTACTTTTAATTGAAATTATCCATTCAATATTCAACCTTTTACTTCAAACACATCTAAAAACAGATTTCTTCAGTTTAATCTTTCAAATTAATTATGACCTAATTGCTGAAACCATATATAACGATGGAAAAAGAAAAAAAGAATGGTAAATGATATATATATATATATTATACACACACACAACTTCTGAATCAAATATTTCAAATTCAATAGAAAAAAACGTACGTAGAAAAGTCATAATGTGAAGCATAAATTATGTACATTTAGCATTTCTTTTCAAATCAAAACTGGAGCATATATTTGTAATGTATGTGCTTGATACCCAAGGCATGAAAAGGTCAATAAATTAATTTTCATAAACATGAACATATCGCATTCAAACGTACGAGCAAACAAGACTTAAACACTATCTATTTCCAATTTACCAAAAATAAAAAACACTATCTATTTCCAAGACTTTTAAAAAAGAAAAAAAGAAAAAAGAAAAAGCTTTTAGGATATTTTAAGATTACTATAAATGTTATTTCTTGACCTCGCAACTTTTAAAAGAAAATAAATAATCAAATTCTCTTTTCAATTCCTTCTCTGAGACGTTCTTTCCCTTGTAAATCCTAGTAGTACTAGCTAGACTTTGAAATGCTTGCAAATAAAAATAACTAATGCAGTATTTTTGGTAAAACTATTGTTTTGTTGTGATGGTTTTAAATATTCACTTTTAATATAAAAAAAGGTAAACTTATATTTACCCAAAAAAAATAATAATCAGTTCACTTGGAAAAACAAATTTACTCAAGCTAAAACAGCTTGCATATTATTTACTAAATTCCAATAATAAAATATTATCTTTTTAAATTACCACTTCTTTTTTTTTTTTTTGGTAAATTTAATTTACGACTTCTTATTGTCCAAAATTGAAGAAAAAAAATTATTTACAAAAGTTGGTAAATTACTGTTCCCCTGATAGTCCGTACACAGGAAACCAAGTACACATTTGGTAGTTCCTTGGTGGAAAAGTCGTCGTTATTGTTTCAAAAAAAAGAAAAAATGGCATCCATTATTAAAAACAAAAATAAAAACGAATTCGCAACAACAAAAAAGAGTGATTAATCAAACCGAGCCGCGGAGAAGAAGAAAAGGACGAAGTTGTAAAATAGATTAAATATTCGAAGTCAAAAGGACATTTCAGTCAATTCAAGTGAAAGATTAAGAAGGCGAGACGCGTGGCAGGCAGACATTTAAGAATTCATTTGCGAAAAACAAAAAAGACATAAAAAAAAACACGAATACACAACTTGATCACGTACTCAGGCAAGAGAAAAAGTCAAAAATAAATCGTTATACCAATTATACCCCATACGACGTCGTTTTCAAAAATTAAAGAAAAAGACTGAAAAAAAGCTCTAGCTCTGTCTATATATATAATATAAATCTGTTTATTGATCCGTTCAATCACAAGTTTCGGGTTCAACTCGCAGTCTGTTTTGGCTTCCCTCTATTTTCTCATTAACTCTCTGTTATTTTGCTGCATCTTCATGGCCATGCAGATCGGATCCACGCTTCCTGCTCTCAACCTTAACCTTTTTCAGACGAGAAGAGCTAGTTTCAAGTCCCATATGTCTCCCTTAAACCCTTTGAGAAAACAACGATCTTATTCTTCTTCAATGGCTCTGAACGCGGCTTCGATGGAGTCGGCGACCCGTGTACACCTCGCGAATTTAGACAAACTCCTTCAGAAACCACCGGCGCCTCCACCGAACCCGCATGACCCGAAACCCGTTCTCAAAGATCCGATTAACAGCAATGGGGCTGCTGAAAACAAAGGAAGAGGTATGCTGGAAGGGCTCAATCTAGCTCGGCTCTGGCCGGAAATGAAAGCCGCCGAAGAAATGTCGCCGCGGCATTTGACCCGGCTCCAGCGGCTTTTGTCCAAGACGGCTGAGTATTCTCCGAGGAATCATCTCGGTAGCCGATGGAGAGACTATCACGGAAAAAACGATTGGGCCGGACTACTTGACCCGCTCGATGAGAATCTCCGACGAGAGGTTGTTAGGTACGGCGAGTTTGTTCAAGCCGCTTACCACGCTTTCCATTCGGATCCCGAGACCCCGCCTGACAAGCCACCGTTGCCGCGACACGTGGCTTTGTCGGATAGGTCTTACAAGGTAACGAAGAGTCTCTACGCCACTTCATCGATCGGGTTGCCCAAATTGGTGGATGATTTGGCTCCGGATCTCGGCTGGATGACCCAGAGATCAAGCTGCGTCGGGTACGTTGCGGTCTGCGATGACAAGACGGAGATCCAGCGGATGGGGCGGAGAGATATCGTTATCGCCCTCCGTGGAACCGCCACGTGTCTAGAATGGGCTGAGAATTTACGGGCACAGCTGATCCAAATGCCCGAGCAGGATGAAGACCCGGCCCAAGGGAAACCCAAAGTGGAGTGCGGTTTCTTGAGCTTATACAAGACACGAGGAGCTCACGTGCCAAGTCTTGCCGAGTCTGTTGTGGAAGAGGTCAAGAGGCTTATGGAACAGTACAAAGGTGAAACATTAAGCATAACCGTGACAGGCCACAGCCTTGGTGCAGCCTTGGCCTTACTAGTAGGTGACGAATTGAGTACGTGCGCGGCGGATGTGCCGCCGGTGGCAGTTTTCTCCTTCGGAGGTCCTCGTGTCGGTAACCGGGGTTTTGCTAACCGTATAAAAGCTAACAATGTGAAAGTCTTAAGAATTGTAAACTCTCAAGATTTGATCACTAGAGTTCCTGGAGTGTGGGGTGAAGGACTTGAGGAAAAGATAAGGAACACCAAAATTGGAGGTGTCCTTGATGTGCTAGACAATAACATGCCCTTAGCATACTCGCATGTTGGGACCGAACTTAGGGTGGATACCAAAATGTCACCTTACCTAAAGCCGGACGCAGATGTTGCTTGTTGCCATGACTTGGAGGCTTACTTGCACTTGGTGGATGGCTTTTTGGCATCTAATTGTCCATTTAGAGCAAACGCTAAAAGAAGTCTAGTGAGGTTGCTACATGATCAAAGATCTAATGTGAAAAAATTGTATACAAGCAAGGTGAAAACCTTGAGTTTGAATCTGGAAAAGGAGGGACTTCCCTTGTCTAGTTGTTTACCTAGTCCATCTTGATATGATTATTTTATTTGTATAAAAACTTTAAAATGTCACATATATCTTGTCCGAAGTACTTGAAATTGCAAAGAGGTTCATGGGTTATTTTCTTCATGGTTCTCTTGATTTTTTATTTTATTTTTTCTATTAATTTATCTTAATGGCTAATATTGATAAACCAACTTCTTTAGAGATTAATACATGGGGAAAACTTGGTTAACATATAAGCAATACTTATCTTAATATATAGTTCATATGAAAAGCATGAGGTGGTTAATTATAAGTCATGCGACATGGGATAAAAATCCTTTTCAAAAGCTTAAACTATTAGATAGGATGAACTCGTTGGATTTAAATTTCTAGTAATTCTCGTACACTTTCAATGTCGCATTTTAGCAAATTACGATAATTAAATGGTCATGATATTGTGATATGTCCTATTAAAAAGTTTAATTTATTAGATAGCTGGAGTGAACTCGTCCAATTTAGATTTGGACATTTCTGATACACTTTCAAACTGGAATTTTAGCAAATTTTTACATTCTCACCCACTCAGATCCTCTAAGGCCGCTTTATACCCATGTGAAATTGAAGAACAACTTTAGTCATGATTTGCGCCCCACCTATGTAATAGGCCCAACAAATTTATTTTTTCAGCATGCACAGATGCACCACTAATTATTATTAGGTGAACGAATACATCTCATTTAAACCAATATTTTTCTCATACAATGCATTGAAAGCAATATGGAATTTGAGAGAGTGACATAATTCGTAGACTTGCCTAGAAGACTTTTAGCTTAACATCATTAATAGGCGATAATGTAAGAGACCTGTAACACGGATTAGATCTTTTGTTAGACAACATTATGCCGAAAATTTTAATAGGCGACGCAAAAACAGCGTTGCAAATTGTAAACGGTGACGTAACTTATTGTGTCGCGGAAATGATTGTTGCTAAAAGTGAAAAGCATTTGCGACGGACAATATGTGTTGCAAATAAAAAAAACAGCGATGCATAAACATCATCGCGGGAATATTTATCCCGTTGCCATTTTTTCAAATCGATATGCACTTAAGTTTTGCAAATATTGACATAATATATTTTAGGATGAATTGATATTATATAAAGTATTTAACGCATGCATAATTAAAACATATATACAAAACAATATAATGTTTTTACCTTTAAATTTTCACCAAGCCTCTGGTTGAGAAATATATCACAATCTTCTTGCGTGATGAATTTATATTTGTAAGTAGGTGGGTACTTGAAGTGATCGGATTTTTTCAAGTATGGGGTCACATACTTCTAATATAACGTGTGCTTAAACCTCCTCCACTTTCCAGCACAATTTCTAAAAGTCTGGTATTTTAGAGAGTCATCCTTGCGTGAATAACTCTATAACAATATCAATGTCAGTAATTAGTAAATAACAAAGTAATGTAATTCGGTTTTAGGTTATAATACCTTTATTGCTACCCATAGGTTATCTTTCAATGCAAGAGACACATCATTCCAGCTTTAATAAAAATCGGTATCGTAGAACGAGTGAGTGAGCCCTCCAAGTTGTTCATTTTCACAGCTTGCTTTTTTAGTGGAGCTTCATGTTCAATGTATTGTAGTTACAACTGCTTTGCATTGGCCTCTTTTCTAAAGTATGTTAACGTTGTAGGTCTCTGACCTTTCCGCTTAGGAATTGGAAGGACCAACGTCATCATCGGTGGATGAAAGCTTATCGGAAGGAAGAACAATATCCTCTTCGGGTAGATCCATTAATCTGTAACACACAACACAGTCACAAAAACAAAATATATCATGACTACTAACTTTAATTAAGTTTAATTAAACTTTGTGTACATTTCAAAGGACCCTAATATGCATGCTTTGTTAAACGGTCATAATTTCAATGCGTCGCCTAATATATAATTTTTGAATGGTCTCAATGCGTCGCCTAATACTTTTATTTTTATACGGTCTTAATGCGTTGCCTGTTGCTTATATTTTTGAATGGTCCTAATGTGTCACATATTGTTTATATTTTTTAATGGTCCTAATGCATCGTCTATTGCTTATATTTTTTAATGTTCCTAATGCATTGCCAAAAAATAATATAGATTTTCCTATATATATTATGAAAGACTTAATATGAAGAAAAAAAAAAATTTAATGTTCACCTATCAACAAATAAATGAATGCATATTTTTCATGTCACAATTGAGGACCGGCACATGAGAATAAAATCATGTCACAATCATCAAGATCCGCATATTAGACACAATTGAATTTTAGGCACATGACAACAAATTCATGTCACAATCATCCATTAAAACAACAAAATCATGGTCTATTCAAACAACAATAAATGTATACAAAAATAGTTTACAATTAAAAGTATAGATTATACATAAGCCAAAAATATTCATTACTAATAAATATAAATATTTTACAATCACCTATCATTACTAATAATAATAGTAACATAATTTATAAAAACATATATCATATAACAACCATAAATGTATAAAAACAACAACAAAACAATCATATTAAACATAATCACCATTTGTCTAACCTAATTTATACATTTTTTGCAAAAAAAGAAAAAAGAAAAAAAAAGCTATAACCATACTCGGGTCCGGTGGCGGCGGGTAGGAAAATGAGCAGGCGTGTTCGATGGCGGCGTGAAGAAAGAATTACCCTATGCGTCTAGTGGCTGCGTGTAAGAAGAAGTACCCGACAGTCCAACGATGGCGTGTATGAAGAAATACACTCGGGTTCGGCGGCGGCGTGTATTAAGAAATACACTTGGGTCTCGGCAGCTGCGAGTATGAAGAAATACTCGAGGGTCCGGCGGTGAATTTGAGTTTGAGATGATGAGAAATGAAAAATTGATTTTTTGAATGCTACCGGTGTATTTTTGGGTTTGACCGGGGGGGGGGGGGGGGNTGGGTGGGGGGGGGGGGGGGGGGGGGGGGGGGGTGGAAGAGTGAGAAATAAATTTGGATTGGTGGGAATTAATCCCGCCATTAATTTCACAATTAGCGATGCAAATAAAAGGTTTTTAGCGACACTAATATATTTATTGGCAACGCAGCCATCTCTAAAGGCCTTTAGCAACGCCAATGTTGAGGTCCAAATTTTTTAAATATTTTTTATTTTATTTTTTTATTTCTATAATTTATAAATATATTTTAAATTTATAAAGTTAAATTTTTATATAAATTTTATAATTTTATAGTATGTATAGTAAATGAAATTTATATATATTAAATAGAAAATGTTTAGATAGATAGTAAATATATATTAAATATATTAATATTTTAAACATATTAAATATTAAATATATAACTATATAAATATGAATTTATTTATAAATAAATAGCTTTTACTATANATATATGTATAGAACTTATATTTTATATCTTATTACATATACATATAATCACATATTTATATATATTTATTTTATAATTTATAGCAAAAGAAATATATATATATTAAACATATTAATATTTTAAACATATTAAATATATAAGTACATAAATATGAATTTAAATTTTTATAAATAGCTTTTAGCGATGCAAAACATTGCCAATGAATTTAGTAATGGCGATGGTTGTGGTCGCTAAAATCTCTTTTAGCGATGCTATTCGTCGCCACTTTATGATAAATATTTATAAATAAAATGTTTTTAGCGTTGCCAAACATCGCCAATTTTTAATAATAGCGACGAATAGCGTTGCTAAAAGAATTCGCCTATATTAAGACTTGAGTTAATAAATTTATATAATTAATTAGTATATATATAATTAAATATGTATATATAAGGATGAATTTTAAATTATATATAGTAAATGAAAATTATATATATGTATAAAACATATTAAATATTTAAATGTATGAAGAATTGAATAATTCATTTCCATATCCCTTCACAATCATCACGAAGATAAACTTTTTTAGAGTCTTTGTCACTATTAACGTCAATGTTACTATTAACGTCAATGTTGTCATCGACACAAGGAAGATGATCGGCAAACGAGTTATGATCCATCGGTTGCAATACCAAGTCTTAGATTTCTATCATCTGCTGCGAAGTCTAGCTAAAAATAATCAACCAATTTCCAAGCTGGAAAATCCGCTGGGTGTTGCATTTTGCCTCTTACAGTCTTTCTCTCATTTGCATGACAGGACAAATTCTTAGCGGTTGAAACACTATGGAACATTATTCTAAAATGTGGAATCGGTGGAAAATACCATAAAACCTTATATGATATTTTTTAACAGTGTTATCTTCTCCAATTTCCCATCTGGATGATCCACATTTTGGACATAACATTAGATCCGCATATTGTTTTCTAAACAAAATATAATTTTCGGGGCATGCATGTATCTTCTTATACTTCATTTCCAACGCATTTAGGGTCTTTTTAACATTATAAATAGATGTTGGCAAAACATTGTTGCGTGGTAGCATCTCAGATAACAACTTCAGCAATGCATCAAAGCTCTTATCAGAATGCCCATATCGTCCCTTCAAGTTATATAATTTGACTATTGTGGTAACATTTTGATTTACTCGCAAGTGCACGAATCAACAAGTAATAAAGTGAATTTCTTAGAGAATTATGTTATTGATCCCACAAGGAATAATGTCTCTAGTTTCAAGAATAAATAAATTGTTAAACAAATTAATAAAAGTAAAAGGAGTTTGTTGATTGATTGTTGTTGAGTAACAAAGCATTAAAGAAAATAAAAGCAATATTAAAAAGTGAACGAAGGCAGCAAGCAAAGTAATTCAAAGGTTTTGATGAAACAAGGATTATGACTTTACCACTATTACTCCTATTTAGCCCTAATGCAATATAGATTCATAGGTTAACCCCCATTTGACCATGAGTGACTAGAAGTTGATTCCTCAATGTATTCTATCCTAGCAAGCGCAAGGTATTTAATTATCCCTAATTTAAATACCGAAATTTAAGCCCTAAGACATGCAAACCCAATATGTTCTTGTCAAAGTTGTCACTAAGGCATGCAATATTCCTAAACCAATATAATACTAGATCTATCCATCATTTCATGGAAGCATTAAGAATTACAATGAAGTATTAACCATAAATATGTATCAAACTAAATATGTATTAAACACGAAATAGTCATAATAGGACTACATCATAATCCTCATAGAAAATTAGTTACACATATTCTCAAAACTATCCATCAAATAATTAAGAGAAAACATAGATTAAATATCAAAGACAATAAAGAACAAAGAATCAAAATCAAAAGTTGATGGCTGCTGAATTTTGATCTCCACTCTTTCTTCTCCAAACTATGAATCAAGACCACAAGATTGAATCCTCCAAAGAGCTGGCCGAATTCCCCTTGATCTTAACTTTGTGTAGCATACATACTCTATGTGAGAACCCTTGAAAACTAAATTGAAAACCTAGAAAACTCTATTATTGCCTTGAGAATGAAAGCACAACAGCCTTGAGACCTGTATGATATGCGGCTGGTGGTGTTGTAGCCGTGAAGGCTGTGTAGTGTGTGTCTCTTCGTGTTCTTTGTGTTAGAAGGTATTTATAGGAGAGGTTTAAGAGAGGTTTAACCCTAAAGTCATTCTCTAAACCTAGATAATATAGGATATAGCATATTTACAAATGAACTCCGAATTCACTTATTAAAGTTTCAAAAGCTAGGTCTATGTCTTAGATTTCCAGGCATATCTTGTTTGCACAATGTGGACTTCGGGAAGACACTAAAATTCCAATTTTCCCAACATAGTGTAAATCTGCTGCAACTTATGAAAATGTTGATCTTGTAAATCAAACTGGTACTGATTGGGCAATCCAATTGCAATGAAACTTTACAGAATTGAAGCCTAATGAATTAGGAATCATTTACAACTAGAATCGCACAAAACCTCAAAGTGTAGCAAGTGTAGCTCCATATATGATTTTCTTAGTAAAGATTGTGCAGAAATACAGTAATTCCAGCATTTTTCTTTCTTTTACTGAAAATAGAAAAATACAGTAATGCAGTATATTTCTTAAACAATTAATTATAAAACTAGCTAAAATTCAATATAAAAAGTGGCATAAAAATAATAACATTTTATGCCTATCAAATACCCTCAAATTGAACTTTGATAGTCCATAGCAAAGAAAGAACTAAAAACACAACTCTTATAAAAATCAAATACCTTGATGAGGTTTCCTCAAAGATTGCACAATCATATTAATTCAAAAGTAATTTCCAAGTAATCATGCATCTCAACACCTTATCTTCTATTCAACATTATCATTACTTTCAAGTGTGTGTGTGAAAATCAAATAATACATTCAATGTCATGCAATTGAATAAATCTTCGTTAAATAGATATGAACTACCATATGCTCGACATAATTAAATAGCTCTCCACTAATGTAGATCAATGCATTACCTTGAATTATTAGGACTTTATAAGCTTGTAATGTAAAGGCTAAAGGGTAATATTTAAGAAGAAATAAAAAGATAGGAAAATAAAAATTCAAAGAAAGAAAACTTATGAATAATATGCTTATAAAACTTTTTGTTTTCTCCTTTCAAAGACACTTTTCTTATTCCTTTCATTCAAACTTCACAAAACAACTTTTTTTTTCCTTTTCTTTTTCACTTTTTCCTTTTAACCCCCAAATTGTTCTTTTCATACTTTGTTCAAACTTCTTTTTTCAACATCAAGATATATAATAGCCAATATTTTCACCAACATAAACCACCCTCAAATTATCTTCTACTTTACTCCACCAAATACAAATTTATAAACATATATCAATTTCAATATAAGCTTTCTTTGATAAATGTGTATAAGGTAGGAAAAATATATTTAGGCATAAAAAGGTAAGTCAATGTGGTTAAAAGCACAAAAGGGCTCTAATATGCAATCAATTATACATCCTAAAAATGGCTCAAATAAGGTACTAACGGATAGATATTTTAAAGGTAGGCTAGAAAGGCTCAAACTCAAAACAAAAATAGCATAAATCAAATTCAAAGTAATGCATCTCTCTAGGATTTCGCCTCAAGCAATAATTATGCAATTTCTAGAGTTCACAAAAATAATCACTCTAAATTAATGCAAACCTTCTCCAAAATACAATCAAAATCATGCATATTTAGTAAAGTGCTCAAAATTGATTTTGAAAGTAATAACATGTGAACTTAACTTTAGGCATTAGAAAATGTACAAAAACAATTCCACTACCTAAGAATCAATTTATTCACAACCATATATTTTTTTTTTATCATAGGCTCATCAAAATATATAGAAAAACACCAAAAACAAAAAAATTCAGCAAACAAAAAATATAGTTTTTAAAAACAAAACAAAGCTAAAAATTTAAAAACTAAAGAAGAAAACTTTAAACAAATTGAACCACCTCCAAATTAAGATGAACATAGTCCTTGATGTTCAAAACAAAGAAAACAAACAAAATAAAGAGTAAAGTAAAGAAAGCTTCCCCATTTGATGACATGCAATGAAATTGCAAACATTAGGCTCATAAAAACTCATTTTTTTCCGATTACACCTTCTATGCTTTTTCTTTGATTTTCTCTTCTTTGACACCTAAAACACAAAACAAAAACAACTAAAAAGAAATAAAAAATAAAAAATAAATATTTTTAAACTTTGGGTTGCCTCTCCAAAAGTGCTTGTTTCAAGTCTTTAGCATGACTTTCTTATTAAGCTCTATCTAGGATCAATTTGTTGATTGCTTCCATCTCCAAAGCAACTCTAAATAAACGATGATCCATGCGACCATTTATTCTTTTTCTCACTTTTCTCTAACAATCTTGACTCCAAAACTTCAGTCTCATAGCACCTTTCATCTTTTGGATATGGAGTGGGTTTGTAAATATTAAAGGTGACCTCCTCGTTATCAACCTTAAAGGTAAGCTTACCTTCTTGTACATCTATTAAAGCACGACTAGTTGCTAAGAAAAGTCTACCAAAAATCAAAGGTACATCATCATCTTCATCCATATCTAATACCACAAAATCCATGGGGAAGTAAAACTTATCGACTTTGACGATTATATCCTCACATACTCCCCTTGGCTTCTTGATAGTACGGTCTGCCATTTGTAAAGAAATTGAGGTGGGCTTTACCTTTCCAAGTCCATGCTTCTTGAAACAAGAATAATGTATTAAATTTATGGAAGCTCCTAAATCACATAAAACTTTAGAAAATTTAATATCACCAATGTGACAAGGAATAGAAAACCCCCTGGATCTTTTAATTTTGGTGGTAGCTTATGCTGTAATATGGCACTATACTTGTCATTCAAAACTACCATCTCATGGCCTCCTAATTTCTTTTTCTTTTTCATAATTTCCTTTAAAAACCTAGCATAATTTGACATATTTTCTAGAGCATCTACAAAAGGGATATTAACATGTAGTTTCTTAAAAATATTTAGAAATTTGCCAAATTGAAAGTCCAGTTTCTTCTATTTAAGCCTATTTAAGAATGGTGGTGGTGGGAGTTTCTTGTATTCCCAATTATTTTCTCTTTTCTCCTCCACAGACATCATCTCATCTTTGGTTTCTTTTTCTCTTCCAAGGGCTCCTTTAGCATGAGGAGGTATATAATTAGAGACATGGGGCTTCAGTACCTCAACTTGAACCTTAGAAGATAAAGATACATATTCACATTTCAAACCTTGTGCTTACTTTTCCCTTTTAGCTACGGCTTTTGGCTCTTTTTGGTGATATATATCCTCTATTGAATGCCCTAGCTACACATCAAAAGAATCAGTTAGTTGTTTACCATCTTGCAAATTAATAGACATTACCTCCTTAGGATTTTTTTCTAGTATTGGTTGGGAGGATTTTTTGTGTTCTTTGAAACATGTTTGCTATTTGGTTTATTTGAGTTTCAAGTCTTTTAATGGCACCAGCTTGATTGTTAAATTGGTTTTCCGTTTTGACCATGAAGCTTTCATTTTGTGCCATAAAGCTTGATAACTCTTCCTTTGTTTCTAGTTGAAATCCAGCTAGTTGACTTACTAATCTCTCAAGATCACTTTGTTTCTCTTGCGGATTAGGAACTTGAGCTTGAGCTAGGTGCTCCACTTGACTTTTAAAACCTTTAATTTTTGCCTTAGTTTCTTGCATGAAAGCACTAGAAATATCATTCATTTTTATCATAGAGTGCTCAAGTAAAGACATAGTAGTAGGAGAAAAATTATGAGAATGAGATTGATGTTGAATTTGAGGTTGAGAAGTTTTCTGCAAGTTGGAGGATTGGAATTGTTGGAGTTGTTGAGATGAAATTTGATAGATTCATTTTTGTTGACCTCTTTGAGTGTTTGAATTGTCTCTCCATAAAAAAGTTTGGATGGTTTCTCCATCCTGGATTGTAAGTATTGGATAAGGGGCTGTTGTTGCTATTGCCCTATCGAAAATTACCTACAAAATTGACATCATTAGTTTCATTAGGATTTTCTAAATGACAATTTATAATTTCATGATTATCCCCACAATATTCACAACAATTAACATTAGAAATATTGGAAATATTATTAAAATTGTTGGAACCAAAGGTTTCAAGTTGTTTTGTAAGCTTTGCAAGTTGACTACTTAGTTTATCTATCTTATCCTCCTCTTGGACAGTCATGGTCTTCTTGAGGTTTTGGCTCATTTCACTTGCCCATTGTGAGTTGTTGATTGCCATCTCTTCCAATAGGTCCTATGCATCCTCTTGAGATTTATTTAGCAAAGCACCACCTGCAGCAACATCCATATTATTCCTTGTTAAATAATTCAACCCATTATAAAATGTTTGGACTTGACTCCAAATGGGTATCCCATGGTGTGGACATTTCCTAAGTAGTTCTTTTAACATCTCCCAAGCTTCATACACAGACTCTCCATCTAGTTGGTGAAATTTTTTTATTTCATTCCTAAGCTTGGCGGTTTTAATAGATGGGAAAAAATTATTTATGAATTTAAATGCTATATCATCCCAAGTGACAATACTTCCAGGGGGTAAAGATTGTAACCAAATTTTGGCTCTATCCCTTAAGGTGAAAGGAAATAACCTAAGTTTGACAGCGTCCTCAGTAATCCCATTGTATTTCACTAACTCACATACAACATAGAAATTCGATATGTGTTGGTTAGGATCCTCACTTGGTAACCCTCCAAATTGGTAGTTGTTAAGCATATAATAAGTTTGACCTCAAAGCTAGGTGCATCAATAGGTGGTCTCCTAATACATGACATATCTTCAACCCTTCTAGGTGCGGCATAATCCCTAATAGACCTATAACCTTGGTTAATAGGACCTTTAGGAACTATTGGGTTACTTTGGTTTTCCATATTGTTTTCTCTCTCGGTATTTCTAAACAATGTTTCTGTAACTCCTTCTCTCCTGAACCTCCTCAAGTCTCTTTCAGAAAATTTAGATTCAGAATTAAAACTCATAAAATAAAAAAAACACACAAAACTGAAAAACAAAAACAGTAAATTAAACTAACAAAACAGAAAAAACAGCAAGTAAAATTAATAGTAAAAGTTGAATTAAACAAACTAAATAACTCTAAAGAATTAAAACTAAATGGAAATCCAATTAAACTCAAAGTAAACACAAAACTAAAGCAAAAACAAACTAAAAACAGCATGGAAAACAAATTCAACCAGTAAGAAAAAGTGCAGTTTTATTTTATTTTTTTCAATTTCAGATTTTTTCAATTTTTTATTATTTTAAAATCAAAGATTAAACAAAAAGCAAACAAAACAAAACTCAAATTTAGAAACTTAACCTAAAAACCGAAACAAATAACAAAAAACAGTAAACAAAATATATATATATATATTTAACAAAAACCTCAAAACACACAAAAATTGAAAATAAAAACTTAGCTACTTTGATTTCCTCATTCTTCAAATTCGAATTGGATTGCTTTGGATCCAAGAATGCTCTCCAATTGTTGTTCATTGATGGCTAAACCCGAACCTACACAAAAACATAAACAAAAATTCAACTAAACACAGTAATTTAATTAACAATAAATTTAATATCAAAACTAAAAATAATTATCCCCCCGGAAAGGCGCCAAAAACTTATTGTGGTATAATTTTGATTAACTCGCAAGTGCACAAATCAACAAGTAATAAAGTGGATTTCTTAGAGAATTCCGATATCGATCCCACAAGAAATAATGTCTCTAGTTTCTAGAATAAATCAATTGTTAAACAAATTAATAAAAGTAAAAGGAGTCTGTTGATTGATTGTTGTTGATTAACAAAGCATTAAAGAAAATAAAAGCAATATTAAAAAGTGAACAAAGGCAGCAAGCAAAGTAATTCAAAGGTTTTGATGAAACAAGGATTATGACTTCACCACTATTACTCCTATGTAGCCCTAATGCAATATAGATTCATAGGCTAACCCCCCTTTTGACCATGAGTGACTAGAAGTTGATTCCTCAATGCATTCTAATGTAGCAAGCACAAGGTATTTAATTATCCCTAATTTAAATACCAAAATTTAAGCCCTAAGACATGCAAACCCAATATGTTCTTGTCAAAGTTGTCACTAAGGCATGAAATATTTCTATAACCATGTATTTCATTGTCCATCCATATTTATTCCTTATTCCTAAACCAATATAATACTAGATCTATCTACCTTTACATGAAAGCATTAAGAACTACAATGAAATATTAACCATAAATATGCATTAAACACTAAATAGTCATAATAGGGCTACATCATAATCCTTATAGAAGATTAGTTACACATATTCTCAAAACTATCCATCAAATAATTAAGAGAAAACATAGATTAAATATCAAAGATAATAAAGAACAAAGAATCAAAATCAAAAGTTGATGGCTGCTGAATTTTGATCTCCACTATTCTTCTCCTTGCTTTTACAAACTATGAATCAAGACCACAATATTGAATCCTCCAAAGAGCTAGCCAAATTCCCCTTGATCTTAACTTTGTGTAGCACACGTACTCTATGTAAAAACCCTTGAAAACTGAATTGAAAACCTAGAAAACTCTATTGTTGCCGTGGGAATGAAAGCACTACAGCCTTGAGGACTGTATGATATGCGGCTGGTGGTGTTGTAGCCGTGAGGGCTGTGTAGTATGTGTCTCTTCGTGTTAGAAGGTATTTATAGGAGATGTTTAAGATAGGTTTAACCCTAAAGTCATTCTCTAAACCTAAAAATTCATCCACACCTTTGGCAAAACATGTGGATCATCTATCAGAATATATCCATGACTTATCCATTCCACAATATATCATTTGAGTAATTAATGCAGTAATCTTAGTATTGCATCAACATATGAAAGTAACCAAAAAAGAAAATAAATTACAAAACAAAAACATTTACGTGCATGAATAATAAGGTTAATAAATGGAAATGTATACGATCAAACTTCTAATGAAATTATGCAATATACTATAAATAATGCTTAATATATATGTGTAAATTAAACTTACTTGCAATGTGTAACTTGGTCAACTTTGTTTTTACCTTCGTATGATGACTCTGCACATAGGAAATATGATCGAGAAACTAAAAGTCACTTAAGAATGTAAAATATAAATATAAGGAGGTAGATGGAAAAATTAAATAGGCATTCAATACAAGTTGGTAGACAAATCATTGACCAATTTGAATTTAAACACTTTTAGCGACGATCTTCGTTGCCTTTTCCAATAAAAGACACAAGAGTATTGGCGACACCAATGTCACTAATGTATAGATTTAGGGACATTTGCGTCGCTAAATCTGAATTATTCATACACTCGCGTTGCTAAATTAGTATTTTTTGTTCTTCGTATGTGTGATCCGGTACATATATAAATTAAAGCTTAAATGTTTCATTAATGAACTTTATTAAAACCATTTCAAATAAACTGATCATTTAAAAATTATGATAGTTTGAGGGTCAATATAATTTAATTATTTTATTGAAGCTTGTTTATCAAATTAATATAATATTGTTTATTGAACATATTTATAAATATATATGATCGTTCATTAAATAAAATTAATAATATATATCTTAAATATTATTTATTATCATTTTTCTTTTTTTAGTGAATAAATTAAGGCTTCTCATCTCTATATATATTTATGTGCTAAAAGAATATACATATATATAAATGGAATATGCATATATATACAAAACAATATTTGACGAAATATATAAAATATTTTTTATTGATATTACACAAGTTTACATAAATATTATCAATATACATCTCGAAAATTAATTGGAAAATGACCGAGTATGCATATCAGGTTTACATAAATTCTCCATATCTTGGCAAATGCAAAATAACTGAGAGAGCAAACTATGGTGAGCCTGTCCAAGTATTAATTAATTTGCACCCACTAACATTTAATTTACACCTACCAAAATAAAATATTTTTTTTTTTGCATTATATACATAACCAACAATATATTCAGCATCTTGACCTGCTGACTCATTCCTCATATAGCTGCTCCCACCAATGAAGCTCCTCTTCAATCCTAGTTTGCCGAAGATCACTAGTTTTGCAATCCAACATCGACCTCCCTCTAAAGACCAAAAACTGAAACCTTTGATATTTAGGTAGGTGAACTACCTGAGGCATATGGATCGATGATTTGTTGTGCGTCGATCGCATAAAAGAGAGAAATGGTCAAGAATATTTTAAAATTTTCTTCTATCTTGAAATAGTATCAGCTAAATCGAAGACAAAAAGATGTTAGAATATTTATGCATATCTGTGAATTTTTTTTTCTTTTTTTGATGAATGTTTCTTTTAATAATAGATGAAACTTTTCCAATATAGAGTATGTAGTTATAGATAGAGAATGGTAGGTGTGAATTGATTATTTTGGTATTGTGAAATAATTGTTGTAGGTGTGAATTAATTTTTAGCGTTAAATACCTACAATTGGTGACACCAGTGTCGTTGTTTTTGAAACATTTGTACAATAATTGGTGACACGAGCATAGCCTTTGCTCAAATTGGCGACACTGGTGTTTCCAATTTGAGAAAAAGGGATGCTCGTGTTGCCAATTTGAGAAAAAGGGACACTCGTTTCGCCAATTTGAGAAAAGGTTACGTTGGAGAGGCGACGCTTTAGCGCGTAGATTTTTGGCAACGTATACATAATATATGTCGCGGAATGTATTTGGCGTGCCAATATTTTGCAACACTTGTCCAATGGGTGTTGCTGAATGTGTTTGGCCCGTAGATTTTTCTCGACACTCTTAAATGTGTATTGAAGAATGTATTTGGCGCGTAATTTTTTCGTGACACTTGTTGAATGCGTATCGCTGAATATGTTTGGTGCGTAGATTTTTCACGATATTAGTTGAATGTGTGTTGCTGAATCTTTTTTATGGTGCCGACGAAACATTTTGGTGAAGTTTTTGTGTCGTTGTTTTGTTCAAATAAAGACGACACAATATTGTTGCGTTGCAAATTACTTTTGTGCGACGCATTTTTTGTTTTGCGTCGCGCATTTAGTGTTGTCTATTGACAATTTTGGCGTAGTGCAAAAACATGTTTTGAAACAAAGATTGAAAAATTTCTGAGTAAAATGATATAATTAACACTTTATAAGTGTTTTACTTCTTTAAGTTATTGATAAGAAAGAGGTCCACATAGAAATGGGTTTATCCTCTGTGCCCTCTTCTAGGAAGGTCTACCATATAAATGTATATGAAAACATGGCAAAAAATTAACCAGAATAGAGTATCAATGTAGGTTGGCACCTCTAAAGCAACCACAACTAAACCAACATATATATGAAAATAGAAAAAAGGTACAAATAAGAAACCATCTAAATACAGGCGACCTCATTAAAACCTTTTTGAGAAAAAAAGAAAAAGCCCAATGAGAAAAACTCTGGAAGAAAAAAAAAAGCACTAGCAAATAGAAACCAAAAACAACAAAATTAAAAAAATACAAACCACTTAGGAACTCAAAAGTGAAACTTAAAAAGACCTATCTCCAGAAAGATCATCAAGATGGGAGGCTTGACAAAAATTAGGAATATCACAAAACCAAGTCGCAGTAGAAGAATAAAGTGTCACTTTAGAAAGAATATATGCAACCTATTACCCTTTTGGAAGATATAAGTAACTTGAAAACGAATAAAACTAATGTCAAGTAAAATATTACACTATCTATTACGTAAAGACCAAGGAACTACCAAAGAACGCTTTGGAAAAATATGAACCACATAATAAGAATCCACCGCAAGCCAAATAGCATCCCACCAATTAATCTCAGCCAAATCCAACTTATAAATGGTTGAGTATAGCTCAACCTTAAAAGCATGTAAACAATGAAAAGGAACTACAAAGTAGTCATTCATAAATCCACGTGAAGTCTGAAAAACAACACCACCCCCATTCATTCCATTTATAACTGCTGCATCAGTATTTAAGTTAAGCCAATATGAAGCGAAAAGAATCCAATCAACTTTAATAATCTTAGGAGTCTAGGAATACCAAAAACATGAGGCCTACATAGAATAAGCAACTCATCCACATAATTGTGTATGCATCCAGATTGAATAAAATTAGCTTCCTTAGTAGCATTACTAATAGATGTAAAGCTTGATCCAAGGAAGCAAAACCTCATCGACAAACATTTGTTTAGAAACCAAATAGTAGAGAAAAATGCAATAAAACCTGGAAGTAAAAGGGCCATCACCTGTTTACTAAAACAAGCTTTCAAAGCTTGTTGGAAAAGATGTAAAGAAGAGACATATGTTATCAAAGAAATCCTAAACAAATGAGAAATATATTGCTGAACCGCAAATGCAAAAGGACATGAAAGAAAAAGATGCTTAACTGATTCCATTTCAAACTTACAAATGTAGCATTGATAAACTACCTGAAAACCCTTATGGTGTAACGCCTCATCAACAAAAACAAGGTCATGAAAAAGCCACCAAGAAAACAAAAACTGAGCATCACTACACCAAAAACCATACTAGGCGACGCTAAAACAGCGTCGCAAATTGTAAACGGCGACGTAACGCCTTGTGTTGTAGAAAGGACTGTTGCTGAAAGTGATAAATATTCACGATGGATAATATGCGTCAAGAATATGAAACAATTGGTGACGCACGACGTCGTAAAAAAATTGACAATTGGTGACACTAATGCGTCGCTAATAATGAAACAATTGGTGACACAGAAGTCGCGAAAATAACAGATGATTGGCAACGCATACGTCTCCATTTTAGGTTGATTTGGTGAGACAATTGTAGGCAAATATCCCCATAATTGGTGTCACTCGTGTCGCCAACTATCCCTGCAATTCCACCAATTGGCGACGCATGCATTGCCAATTTGCCCCACATTTGGTGACATGTCTGTCACCAATTCTCCCCAAAATTAGCGACGCCTGCATCTCAATTGCCAATTTTTTGCGACAAAATTTTGTCGCAAAATTTACGTAAATTGGCGATACATGCATCTCCAATTGTCAATTTTTTGCAAAAATTATTCATCGCTGATACCATTATTTGGTGACGACATTCATCGCTAATTATTTAGGCCATTTTTTTAAAACTATAGCAAATCCCTATATAAAATGTCACTAAATAATTCAAATTAAATTGTATTGACAAATTAAATGATTTTTTAAATCTCATTTGAATATTTTATAAAATTAATTTAAATGTAAAAATTTTATTAATTGAAATTAAACAAATTTAAATTACATTATCTTTTATAAAATGATTAATTTAGTAATAAAGAGAATCAATTACTAATATATATAACAAATGAGAAAAGAAAAAGCAAATATGTACAAATAATGTGAACAACAAAATTACAAGCACTTATATATTTTCATAAATACAATAATTAAATGCAACATTTTTTTTTGCCTAAAAGTATATATATATATATATATAAATGGAAATATGATATCTTACTTTTATATTAACGGGAGCAAAGTAGCTGTCCATTCTGCTCTAAAATAGTTGACATACTGCTAGGTCCAAACACTATCTTGGAACTGCACATACATACCAAACAAGTAGTTCAAATAAGTATTAACTAATAATATCAATTCTTATTAAGTGTAAAAATGTTTTAATTATTATAATGTCTGCTAAATTTTCTCGTGTAACATTATTTGCAATGATGTCCCGCATGATCATCATCACATAATATTCGCATTCAATATTTCCTGGTTGTTTTATCGTCTATACAAAAGTGATACAAGAAAACAAGTTAATCATTATATTAAATAGCTAAGTAGTTTTTTCTCCACATACATTTAAAGTGTATTTAGATATTTGAACAAATATTTATGTGTAAAAATCTTATTTATTTATGTGTAAAAATCTTATTTATTTATGGATACAAATCTTATTTATGTACCTCTGTTTTAGGCCATCTAAGCTTTTTGTACTTAACTTTTTGTTGTTGGTCGTAGGTACGATTCCAAGACAAGTACATCCTATATGTACATTAATATTATGCATACATTATATATATCACCATAAATAATATCATCAATTAATATTAATTATTAAATTTTATTAATAATCATCCACATATATAGTTAATTATGCATACTTACCTATCCAAGATACCCTTGAATTCGACAATCTCTAACGGTTGTTCTTCGGAAGCGCATCATGAAACCATGCGGCTGCTAAATATGGGTTAAGAACACCCAACATCCAATGGTCACTACAAAAGAATTAATTACAAACTGAAATTATGTTTACTTGTACATAATTAGCAAAACTCAAATAATAATAATTTATTAGAGAAAATATATAGTACCGTGACTAGTATGGAAAAAACCATAGTTGACCCCTTGATGCATCTCTCCATCGCAACAAAACTTTTAGTTCTCGCTCATCGGGATTTTTCCTTTCTGCATTGTCTATATCATAAGGGGGTATAAAACAATATTTCCCTAGTTTTTCACCCATCAGTTGGGAATGTAAATGCCTAAGTAGTTAAGTATCATTTACATAATTATTTGTATGTAACAAAACGATAGTAATAAAACTTTGAGTAATTAATGCAAGAAAGTTGGAATTATGTACCTTATGTAGAACAAAATGCAAGATTGTTACAACTCTTGCATGTAACAAAAATCTTGAATATTTTTCTTCAAAATTAATATCCACACTTCATAGCCCAGAATCGTCGGTGGCAAGGAGGTCATCCACAAGTGATAATTTTCGTACGAGTCGATCTACCTTAAAAACTCTAAAAGTGTAGGGCTAAGTTGTAATGAGCTAGCATGGTCGAATTTAGCATCAGCATTTTCCTACTCGGCCTCTACTATTGTAGGCCTTTGGGACCAATGTGAGCCACTTGATATGGTTGCAACCACCTGTTTGCCTTTCGATGTTTTCCTATTCCCATATTCCTACAACCAAAATTAAAAACATGTTAGTATCACAAAAAAACATTAAAAATCTATGCAAACACTTTTCAATTTGAATATATCATATTACAAACCTCATCAGATGGCAAAATAACAAGATGTCAGGGCCACGCCACGTATGCCTATTCTGCCTCTTTAACATATATCATGCCGAATGAGGGTACAAGTAATAACGCAGTCAAATCAATTGCTTCGTGTACAAAGACTAACATTCTCTGTTCCTAATTCTACACCATGAAAAGCCGAACTATCAGTTGTCAAAGTGCTGGTTGCCACAATGTTATGTCTTATCCTTTCTGCAAGCTCACATAGAATGTCCTGAATTTCAAACACATGTTAGAATACGTCAAACATTTATGATAATAAATATTATGAATATATAGTAAGAATTTAATAATGGTACATGTACCTCATGTTGTACAGATGTAGGATCATTAAGGGGAACTGCTGATGCAGGGAGAACAAGCTGAGTGCCCAATCGGTTACATCATTGACCCCAGCACTGCCTGACTTTGCCGCATGACCTGCTTCATGTGTAGGTGACAGCTGTGGTAGGTCAAGTTCCTATGCGACAGCGAGATCACATAGCTCGTCCACTGCCTTTTTCTTCCTGACAACATCGAACAGACTACTCAAAACCTTCTTCAATTTTTCTATCCTGGAATTTTGGGCATCGATCATTGCATCTACATCAACTTCGTTCTTATTTTTTTGTGTGCTTTGCCATGGTGTTTTGAAATAATTCTTGATTGTGAATCTTTTTCCCTTTCCTTGAAGCCGACCAGGATAATCCTCAGATCCGAGGGCTTGTATAAGTACATCATATGGAGGAGATGCATCAAGAATGCCTTGAGTGACATTTTTCTTCAGAGCATGCTACAAAAAATAGTGAGTTGGAAAAAATTATAGTGAGACCAATTGCTTATATTTAATATATGACCACTAATTTGGGGTATAGAACTCACAATGTTTTCAACAGTGGCCTCAACTATCGGGTTGTCTACCCGTCCATCTTTCTTGGTTCTTGCGTGTATCCAAAGCTCTTCGTGCTCGATCGGTTTGGTGGTGCCTCCTTCTACTTGTTGCAAATTTAGACATATTTCTAAATGTGAACAATTTGAAATTTAAAAAACTTAATCTTTGTGTGTGTGTGAATATATATAGTACGTACCAAGTCTGCCTCTAACCGCAGATATCCCTTATTGCCAAGTCGATGGGGATATTTGTTCCCTTGCCGTTTTTTCAGATCGATCTGCACTTATGTTCTGTAAATATTGACATCATATATTTTAGGATGAATTATGTTATATAAAGTATTCAACACATGCATAATTAAAACATATATGCAAAACAATATTATGTTTTTACCTTGAAATTTTCACCGAGCCTCTGGTTGAGAAATGTATCCCACTGTTCTTGCGTGAATTTATACATGTGAGTACGTGGGTACTTGAAAAGATCGGATTTTTTCAAGTATGGGGTCACATATTTCTCATACAATGTGTGCTTAAACCTCCTCCACTTCCTAACAAAATCTCTAAGAGTCTAGTCTTTTTTAGAGTCATCCTTGAGTGAATAACTCTATAACAACATCGATGTCAGTAATTTGTAAATAACAAAGTAATGTAATTCAGTTTTAGGTTATAATACCTTTATTGCTACCCATAGGTTATCTTTCAATGCAGGAGACACATCGTTATAGCTTTTAATGCAAATCGGTATCGTGTACGAGTGAGTGAGCCCTCCAAGTTGTTCATCTTCACAGCTTGCTTGTTTAGTGGAGCTCCATACTCATTGTATTGTAGCTACAACTGCTTTGCATTGGCCTTCTTTCTAAAGTCTGTTAAAGTTGTAGGCCTTTGACCTTTCCGCTTAAGAATTAGAATACTTGGACATGCGTCATCATTGCCGGATGAAGGGTCAACGGGAGGAAGAACAATATCCTCCTCGGGTGGATTCATTAATCAGTAGCACATAACACAGTCATAAAAACAAAATATATCATGACTACTAACTTTAATTAAGTTTAATTAAACTTTGTGTACATTTCGAAGGATCCTAACAACACTAATATGCATGCATTCTTAAACGGTCATAATTTCAATGCGTCGCCTATTATATATAATTTTGAATGGTCTCAATGTGTCACCTATTATATTATTTTTATATGGTCCTAATGCGTCGCTTATTGTTTATATTTTTTAATAGTCCTAATGCGTCGCCTATTGCTTATATCTTTGTAATGCGTCGCCAAAAAATAATATAGATTTTCCTATATATATATTATCAAAGGCATAATATGAACAAAAAAAAAATTAATGTTCACCTATCAAAAAATAAATGAATGCATAATTTTCATGTCACATTTGAATTTAGGCACATGAGAACAAAGTCATGTCACAATTATCAAGATCCACATATTAGACAAAAATGAATTTTATGCACATGATAACAAATACATGTCACAATCATCCATTGAAACAACAAAATCATGGTCCATTCAAACAACAATAAATGGATAGAATAACATATATAGAAAAACAAAGGTGTATTATACATAATTTGACACCAAAGGCATACCATATTGAAACAACAATAAATGTATAAATTTTTATACATTTACAATGTATATAATTAAATGTTTACAATGCCCCAATAGATTATACAATGCCAGAATAGATTATACATAAATGGTTTACAATTGGTGGTAAAGATTATTCATACGCCAAAAAACATATATCATATAACAACCATAAATGTATGAAAACAAAAACAAAACAATTATATTAAACATAATCACCATTCGTCTAACATAATTTCACCATTTTCTGTAAAAAAAAAAGCTATAAACATAATCGGGTCCGACAGCGGGGGTGTGTAAGAAAATGAGCAGTCGAGTCCGGCGGCGGCGTGTATGAATAAATACACTCGGGTCTCAGCAGCGGTGGGTATAAAAAAATACTCGATGGTCCAGTGATTGGTGTAGGAAAATATACACACGGCAGCGGTGGGTTTGAGAGGATGAAAAATGAAAAATTGATTTTTTGAATGTTACCGATGTATTTTCAGGTTTTAGGGGGGGGGTCAGAAGTGGGGGAAGAGTTGGAAATAAATTTAGGTTGGTGGGAATTAATCCCGCCATTAATTTCACAATTGGCGATGCTGAGCGTCGCTAAAGGTTTTTAGCGATGTTGAGCATAGCCAATAATGTTCCACTATTGGAGACGCTAAGCATTGCTAAAGACCTATAGCGACATAGGCGTCGCCAATGTTGACATATATATATATATATATTTTTTTTTTCCCTTTTTTAAATTTTTTAATTTCTATAATTTATATATATATTTGTTAAATCCATTAAGTTAAATTTTACATAAATTTTATAATTTACAGTATGTACAGTAAATAAAATTTATATATATTAAATAGAAAATATTAAATATTACAGATAGTAAATAATAAATATATATATTAAATATTTAATATTATTGATAGTAAATGAAAATCTATATATATATATATATTAAAAATATTAAATATTAAAGATAACTATATAAATATAAATTTGTGACTTATCTTGTTAAAGTTAATAGATTTATATTATAAATTTATTGTGCGATTCTAGTTGCAAATGATTCAAGATTCATTAAGCTTCAACGCTGAAAATGTTTCATTGCAATTGGATAGGCCAATCAGTACTAGATTGATTTACAAGATCAACATTTTCAACAGTTGCAGCACATTTACACTCCCTTGGGGAAATTGGGATTTGAATGCCTTCCAGATGTCCATTTTCTGCATATTCCTGGAAATCTAGGACACAGACCTAACCTTTGCAACTGAAATCAGGGAATTTGGAGTTCATTTGGTCATCCAAAGTGTACTTAGAATCTACATGACGTACATTGAAGTATAAAAAGAAAGTGTCTTTGCCTACTAGGATGACACCTATGCATGGACTACCACATCATCGTTCTCTAGCCAGGTGTACAATTATTGCCACATTATATGCCACATGGGAGGTCAGATTATTCTAATTATATTAATTGGAATAATAATTAGATAAGGAATTAGAATTAAAGAGAAATTGGATTCCTAAAGGGATTTGGATTGTTTCCTTATCTAAGTGTGAATGAGAGGTGCCAAATGACCTGAAAAACCCTAGAGGGCCGATCATATTGAAGAATTATAGGAGTTTTTTATTGTGATAATATATTATCTCCTATTAGATTGGAATAAGATCTAGGGTTAGAGAATAACTCTAGGGTTTTTCATAGGTTAAACTAGTAGAACATTTCCTATAAATACCATGCACCTTGAAGCAATATTCATTCAGTTCTTACCACACCATTTGGCTACACAGCCATTCCAACATTCTCTTACAATTCTTTTACATGACAAGGATGTTAGAGTTCTAGGTTTTTATTTCAGTTTTTGAGGGTTTCTTCATAGAAGATTATGGCTCCACTAGTTCTTGATCAAGGAGGATTTTCGGCTAGCACTTGTGGAGGATCTCAACTTTGTTCTTGAAGCATATTTTGGATAAGCAAGAGAAGGAAGATTGGAGACCAAATTTGGCAACCATCAACTATTGAATTTGTTTCTCTATTCTTAATTCTTTTTGTTATTTGATTTATGTTTTCTTTAGAATATTTGATGGCTATTCTTAAAGATATGTGTTAAGGATTATGATGTAACCCTATTATGACTATTTGGTTTTTAATGCATATTTAAGTTTGATTCATATTCATGGTTAATATTTCATTGTAGTTCTTAATGCTTTCATGAAAAGGTGAATAGATCTAGTATTATATTGGCTTAGGAATAAGGGATATAATATGGATGGGCAATGAAATACATGGTTAAAGGAATATTGCATGCCTTAGTGACAACTTTGACAAGAGCTTATTGGGTTTGCATGTCTTAGGGCTTAAATTTCGGTATTTAGATTATGAATAATTAAATACCTTATGTTTGCTAGACTATAATGCATTGAGAAATCAACTTCTAGTTACTTGTGGTCAAAGGGGGGTTAAGCTTATAAATTTATCATGCATTAGGGTTAAATATGAGTAATAGTGATGAAGTCATAATCATTGTTTCATCAAATCCTTGAACATTATCTTGCTGACATGACTTATTTTTACAATTGCTTTCATTTTAATTATTGCTCTGCTACTCAACAACAATCAACCAAACGAACAAATTGCTTTTACTTTTATTAATTTGATTAACAATTGATTTACTTTCAAAATTAGAGACATTATTCCTTGTAAAATCGATATCAGTTTTCTCATAGATTCCATTTTTTTACTTGTTGATTCATGCACTTGCAAGTTATCAATTTTCACCACAACAAATATAGTGACAAATAAAAGCCTCCACTGGAAATTGTTTAACACTAACACCCACTGAAGCACTATGCAAAACAAACACAGTCCCCATAACAAAAGTAATAGTTGTGCTATCCTCTTCCCAATGAATTGTGCTAACCTAGCCCTATTCAAATGAACTAATTCTCATAAGAGTAAGGCCAAGTCAAGATCAACTAAAACTCAAGTAAAGTGTCTAAAATTCCACTAAAACTGTGTTCTCATCAAATTTCAAAGGAACACCAATACATCTTGCTAAATATGCTAAAATCCCAATTCAAATAAAAGCGTACTAAAACCTGTGCATTAGTGGATTTTTATGTTTCCGAACCAAAATCATGAGACCAAGCTTGCAAATGTAAAATCCCAAGTTTGAAAACAATTGAACCTTTAGCCCAAATCCTATTCTTGTCCTCACTAGAATATTAAATACATGAAAAATAAAATATACCGAAAAAAAATCAACTTCGAAGTTTGTAAACCCCAAATCAAAGACAATTTAGATTTGAATTCCAAAAGTTTCCAAGGGAATTTATGCTAAGCTATGACAATTCTAGAAATTAAATAGTGTTGACAGAGAGTTAACAGTTCATTAAAAGCCTTTTCATCTATAAGAATCGAAACAATACCTCATGTTATGAATGGCTTACTTGCAACAGAAGCAATTGGCACAGTGACATTAACTCCACCAATAGCCATAGCATAGGATTTGTTAGTTGTTGCATTAAGCTATTGTCAGAATTGTTTGACCAAAATATATGAGGGAACAACCAGTAGAGTGTGCTTGAAGGGTAAATTTGGGTTGCCTGCCATGACCGAAGCCTAAAATTTTCTAACTCTCTCTCTCTCCCCAATCATTTTTTAAATAAGCGTAACTTATTTTTTTTAATCATTTTATGTGTTAGATTTAAAAAAAAATCATAATTTTTTAAACAAAGTTTATGTCCAACAAGTTTTTGGCACAAAAAATAACCAAAATGTCAAGGATTCAAAGTAAAAAAGCTCAAAAATTAAATTTCCAAAAGTCAAAATTATTAAATAAAAGTCCAAGCCAAATCGATTAACTAAACTGATCTAATCCAATTACTAATTGGATTGGATTTGACGGATGGATCGTATCAAATCAGATAAAAAAAACCGATTACTAATTGGATTAGATTGGCTATTTTCCGAATAGATCGGTTTCGAATCAATAAACACCCGTACCGAGTTTGGGCAAAAAGTATAGGCCCTAATTTGGAACTCAAAAATTGTTTTTTTGTTTTGTTTATAATGCTAAAATTTGATTCAAATATATTTTCTTTATCAAAATATATTTAATAATAAAATAAAATAAAATTTTATAATGTTATGATATATACAAAATATAAAAATATGACAAATAATAAACATATGCAACTTAAAACATAATAAATATTTCATAATAAATTGAATAAAAAAAAGAAAAAAATTATAAATTATATCGGGCTTGCTGATCGGGCCAATAAGCCGAGCTTTGGGCCAGTCCACACTAAAAGTATTAAGCCTGAGCTTGACCTAAGAAGAATTGAGCGAGCTCTTGCTGAATCTAGGTTGGATTTTATTGGGTGAGTTTGGGATTTTGGGCTATTTTTACATCCCTAAGCTTGCCCCCCATTTATGCATTGCTTTCCCAATGAATCAACCAAATACAACAAGAATTTTAGTCCAAGAAGCTCCAACAACAAGCTTGTAACTTAAACCATCTAAGGCAGAAACCTTTTTCTGTCAATAACAGACCCAGAGTTTTGTTTGCCAGGAACGAAGCACAAAGAGACCTAGAGTTTTGTTCTGTCAATAAAGAAAAAAACTATAGCATTTGAAAACTTGCACACAAAACTTGGAATCGACGATATGCCCACAACATTTGGAACGGAAACCATTGCTAGAGCCATTCCATTGTCTGCAGTCAACCTTGGTGGAAAAGTAAAGCCAAAAAAATGGATGGGGTCATAATAAGGCATGATCACTATAAAATCTAATTACAAAAAGGAGGAAAAACCGACATCACCAAATCACAAGTGCTAACACCCAAAACCAAAGTACCACTAAAGAAACATAGAAGAAAATAACAAACCAAATTGAAAACAAGGAAGCCAAGACGTCAAAAAAATGAGATTCATAAGAGAAGAAAGCCACAAAAGCAGTCGACACTATGCCCTAACAAAGAGAAAATCATCTTCAATTAGGAATATTTTTTTTTTCTTTTGGACGATAGTTTTCATATATAAAAACATGAATAAATGACCAACGATCCAAGAAAAAATAACAAAATTCAAATAAAAAATGATAATTAAAGGTGAGTTGATTGATTATTTCATAGGTTATAGACTTCAAATAATAGAAATGCCTACTGCATCGAATATATAAAATTCCTCCTCATAACATGGAGAGTTAGGTCAAACATATGTAAATAAAGTTCAGATTCACATACTACCCTAACATAATCTTTCTTCTTAATTAATAATGGCTAACCAAGTAAAGAACTCTCGAGAGAGCTCAGGATTACCTATAACCCTGTCAGCGCCCTGAGATCCTAAAATTGTAGGAAGGAGTAAGCTTTACAAGCCAAGTAGACTAAATAATCTAGGATGCAGATTTTAGGAAAATGATGTTAAATAAACAATTATACACAACCTCTTTTAAAATAAAATTGATCCTTGAGTTAAGAAACATACATTTGTTTATATATTTAAGCTTAACATATTTAGAAAGAGGTCCACATGCATAAGATAATAATAAAAGTTAAACCAAACAAAACAACATTTGTCCGATGTAGTCCACATACAGTAAAATAGTGAGAATTTCAACTTTAGTCGATAAAACCATTCATAACTTTTTCTTTAGCCCTTAAATTTTGTTAAAACCGTTATCGTGTTTAGGAACTTTCATCCAAGGTTACGACCACCACTCAAGTTATGGCACCACCAAGTACACCCCAAACACAAACGAATCCTAATCAAGTTTAAGGTATTTCACTTGAGGGAATTTCATGTCCCTTCTTAAATAAAATAATCATGTTTAAGAACTTTCATCTATAGTCACGACCACCAACTCAGATTATGGCCACCAAGTACACCTGGTACACAAGCAGATCCTGACAAAGTTTAGGGTCTTTCACCCAAGGGAACCTTTGTCTCTCCTTAAATTAACTCTAGGTTATAACCAAATTTAAGTCCAATATCGACATTAAAAATAATATCACATCAGTATCATTCTCAATTGGAATTTTCTAACTTTTTGCTTATGTCTTCTACATCATAATTAATGGGCTTTTCTCAAGAAAATTTAAAATATAACTCAACATAACTATGAATATTTTATTAAGTTTGCTTACAGTTTAAAACATGTTTGAAGCCTACAACAAACCAAGTTTCACATCAAGTTAACATTAATTATTTCCACAAGAACAAAGAATTCTATCAAAAAACATCTAATTATGACATTTCTTTGTCATTACCCATCCACATGCAAAACTTACACCGTAAAGCACAAGTACTCATAGTACAACCTATTCCAAGGCGTAAATTACATACCATGTCATCCAACATATAAGCGATTATTTAAATGTAAGCACAAACATGGATATTTATAATTATAAAATTCAAATTAAAATATATATATATATACATTTACATTTTATTTTAAAACTCTTTCATCCAATGATATAGCAATATATATACACACATATTTGCTCACACATATGTATATATAAACATACACGTGCACGCACGTATATTTATATTTCCTTCAAAACTCATCCGATTGATACAGTAAAATCTACAAATGTACTTAAAATACATATATATATCCTAATTTTTCAAATTCACTAAATATATATACATACAAATCTAACTATAAATAGGCATATATATATACAGTTTTGCTACAAACCCCGAAGTCGGGGTTTGTAGCGTCCCCGCCAGTCAACAAAAATTGGAAAGTCAAAATTCACATTTGCCAAAATGCACCCACGTGCAAGACACGTGATGAAGCAAGCAGACCAAATATATCTACATACATATATATATATATATACAGTTTTGCTCTTCCCCGCCAGTCAACAAAAATTGGAAAGTCAAAATTCACATTTGCCAAAATGCACCCACGTGCAAGACACGCCCCCCTATTCTTCCCTAACCGTGATTAGCCCCCCTCCTAAAATTTTTCTTTTCCCTTCTTTTCTTCTCAGCTTCCTCTCCCCCCTCTTTTTCCCCTGCATCCTTAAATTAATTCCTGATCTACCAAAACAAAAAAAAAAGAGTTTAATTTTGTACACTGCATTAAAATATGGGTTACACATTGAAAAAAAAAATGGGGGAGCAAATTCAGTAAATTTTTTTCTTTGGCGGTCTGTTGTAGCATCTCTATAGCCTTCTTTCTTTTGGCCAGGGAGCCGGGAATGTCGAAGTCGGGATTGGGGGAGGCAGGGGAGAAGCTCGCCACCTGATCAGGGACGGAGGAGCTAGGGCACAACACGGGTTCAGCAGGGGGCATTTCCAGGGGCTCTGCTTCTAGTCGGCCAAGGAGCCAAAGTCGGGGCTGGGGGAGGCAGGGGAGAAGTGTCGACAATTTGCAGGGGGAAAAGGGGAAAAATAGGGGGGGAGAGGAAGCTGAGAAGAAAAGAAGTGAAAAGAAAAATTTTAGGAGGGGGGCTAATCACGGTTAGGGAAGAATAGGGGGGGGTGTCTTGCACGTGGGTGCATTTTGGCAAATGTGAATTTTGACTTTCTAATTTTTGTTGACTGGCGGGGACGCTACAAACCCCGACTTCAAGGTTTGTAGCAAAACTGTATATATATATATATATTCCAAGCCACCATAACACCCAAATTTCACAAGAATCCAACTATATTTCACATTTAAATGACATTAACTTATATAAAATAAAAAATATGCTTAATACATCATAGCTCAAAGAGAGTTGGGCTTCATTGTGGTGTGGAGCGTTTATCCCTCTATCGCCGACAACGTCTTCGTCGACCTCCACATGCCGCCGCCAATTTTTCAAGCTCAGTTTCGACCACTGGTGGCCAAATTGATCTTTGTATGCTCAATTTTATTTTGGTATATAAATTGTCGCATGAGTACTTGTATTTAAATAATGTCTGAATTCGATCGGGGTTGAATTTGGGATCAAAATTGGATTGTCCTGGAATAAAATTGATTGAAATTGGAGACTTAATTAGGTTCCTAAAGGCCTGGATAACCTAATCCAATGCTCAATTTTGGTGGAGAAATCAAAAAAATCTCTAATTTTGGATAATTGACTGATAGGGTCAATTTTGTAATTATCCAAATTGATGGATAATTTTGGTAATTAACGCTTTCTTAATGTAATTAGGACCTACATGACTCACCCAGATCTTTGTATAAATTTTTAGTAACTAAAATAATTTTGGTGAATTATCTTAGGCGTTCATGCACAGTTGAGAGCTGGTTGGAGATCCAGCAGGAACACGCATTTGATTTGTGAGTGCAATTTATTCTACAAATATTTTGGGATTATATATTATTATGATTGATTTTCATTTGATTGGTTTCGATTATATCTTTTTGTGCATTTAAATTATGCTTATTAAATATATGATATATGTGAAATTAAACGGATGTTGAATCTGGATTATGCCATGTATCTGTGATTTTAATGGAACTCATATTTATTTGGAACTAATATGAAATTTGTGTTTTAAATGGTTATTTGATGATTTATGAAATTTATTGGCATTTTTTATAGTTTCTAAAATTTTCAAATAAAATGGTAATTTAAAAAAAAATTGTTGCTTTTGTGATATTTAAGAAGTTTTGGGGCAATTTTTTAATTGTAGAAATATTTGAATACTTTCGTGAACTTTTTCAAAATATGAAATTTTGGAAAATTAATGAATTTATTATGATTTTAAAATAAAAAAGATTTGAGAAATTGATGAAATCCGATGATAGGTGATCTTGGAGATGATTTTAATGAATACCACACAATATTAATACATTGATTGAGATATATATGATATTATGCATTATTATGATATTACGTCATCCTCTACTATGGACAGGTGTCGAGAGAGATAATGAGGATCTTACCATGGCATATTTGGAAAGTCGATCCATCGTGTCGAGTTATACCCATTCCCTTTACCTGCGACACCATCAAAACGCTATGGGTCACATGACCCGATACTAGAGTGTGGTACCAATTTTGATATATGATTGTTGATTTCTAGCTTTTAAATTGATATTGAATTTATGGGTTGTGGCCCATTCAATTGGATTCTATAAGAATCAATGCAACAGAATGAATTTAAATGTCTTGTAGAATTTAATTTATGGGTCTAGCGACTCAACTGCGATTTTAAGTAATTATGTTAAATTGCATTTTAGCCTCTAAATCTTGTTTTTATGATTTAATGATTTTTTTGGAAATGAACCGAAGGGTTTTGTGAAAATATTATCAAAACGAAAATCTTTTTAAAAAGTGACATGAGGATTTGAGTGTAAAGAATTTTACCTATTGGACACTTATTTTATAGTTATTCAGGAGCACTAATTGAGATATATGTATATCACATTTTGTACTTTTAACCTCATTCTCTCAGGTCCTAGTTGCAAGTCCTCGTGAGCTATCATCGGCATTCATTCGTACTTGGCGCTACTATTTCCTTGATTATGTAATTGACTCTACTACTTTTATTATATATAATTTCTTCTTATCTCACTTAGTGGATTTAACAATCCACCTACTTTCTGAACTAATTTAATAGTTTGGTATAACCTATCAATATATTGATGTGATGCATGTTTAATTTCACAAATCATATCTTACTTATCAATCACTTATATATTAAACTCCTTTTGGAGGAGGATTCTGTTAGTTGTCCCAAAGGATTCTGATAGAATCTTACTTAAGCAGGGCTTCTCCGGAGAATCTAAAGGGATTCCCAAAATAGGTCTTGTCATAATTGCATTTGGAACCTTAACTTTAGTTATTTGGCTTTTTAACCCTTAATAAGAATATTTTTTTCAAGACAATATATTTCTAATAATATGAAAACTAACTCACAAAAAATATTTCAACAATAGAACAATAAATTAATAATAAAAATAGCAAACAATTGCACATATAAATACATATAAATATTCTTTTATTACTCGTGGATTGATTATAAAAAGACATATTCTCTTGTAATGAACATGATTACTTTTGTTTCTTAATAAGCTTGGCAGTTAAAGAATAACTAGATATGTGTTTAAAAGATGTGGTTACAGCATAATTATATGGATAACTTGATAGTGACATATATATATATATATATATGAAAGTCTCTGAAGGTTTTAAACTACCTATTCAAAAAATCACATCACATGTGTTTAATCAAACTGCATCGATCTTTATATGGAATGAAACAATTTGGATGCATGTGATACATCCATCTAAGTGAGTACCTAATTAAGGAATGGAATGATATTTAAACAATCCAATTTGTCCATGTGTCTTTTATTAAAACAGTAGAATTTGTTGTAATTATTGCAGTATATGTTAATGATTTGAATCTTATTAAACTCTAGAAGATCTTAGAAAGAATCATTCTTATTCGATAAAGAATTAAAAATAAAAGATTTTGGATGGATAAAATTTTGTCTTGGTTTGCAAATTGAACAATTACTAAATGGAATTACCAATCAACATATACATATAAAATTTTGAAAAGGTTTTATATGGACAAAGCTCATCCATTAAGCTCTCCTATGGTTGTTCAATCACTTGACGTATGTGAAAATAATGAAAAGTTTTTTGGTCCTAAAGTATCACATCTAAGTTCACTTGGAGCGCTTATGAATCTTGCAAATTGTATATGTCCTTATATATCATTTGCTAAAAACTTATTAGCAATATATAGTTCTACAGTAGTCAAAAGACATTGGAATGATATCAAGCACCTTTTACATAATCTTTGTGGGAAATTTGATATGGATTTGTTCTATGCAAAATGATCAAAGTCGCATTAGTTGGATTTGCATATGTCAGATATCTTTTTAATCCACGCATCACAAAGTCTCAGACATTATATGTATTTACATGTGGAAACAATGCATTATCATTGAGATCCAAGAAACAAACATAAGTTTGCTATTTTTTCAAATTATTTTGAATTCATTTCAATTCATGAAGCAAGTCATGAGTGTCTATGGTTGAGATCAATGATTCAACATATACAAGAAACATGTATCTCTCTTCAATAAGGATACTCTAACAATAATGCATGAAAACAATGTTGCATGCATAGCACAAGTTAAATGGGGTTACATCAAAAGTGATTTAACTAAGCACCTAAATTCTCCATGAGATAAAAAAAGATGGTAAAATAAATGTTTAACAAATTTGATCAAGCAACAACTAGCAAATATGTTCACTAAAACACTTCATACTTCAACATTTGAAAATGTAGTACACAAATTGGAATGTGTGACTCAGAGATTGTTTATTTAGTTAATGTTAACATCATGGGGAGTATATGCATTAACTATACTTTTTTTCTTTCGCTAACATTTTGTCCCTCTGGGTTTCTTAGCAAAGTTTTAATGAAGCAATATAAACATATATATGATACACATGATATTGTACTATTTTTCTTTCGTTATGGTTTTTTTTTCCACTGGATTTTTCTAACAATGTTTTAATAAGACATATTCCATATATGATATATGTTAACCCACAATTTTGATACAAAGAGCCCAATAGGCCTATTAGGCTCAAATTCATATTTTCATTTAAATAAATAAAAAATTAAGCACAAAAAGCAAATTGTAGTCTCAAGCTACTCATGGAACTTTTGGTTAGGGATTGGTTTGGTTGGCATAAACCTTGCAAAATAGGTTTAATTTACATTGCTTTATCAAAATGTAACCGATTTAGGAGTTTCTTGACCTATAATAATAAAATAATCAAAATTAAGTGATATTTTTCTATAGTATTAAAAGACTAAATTCATGCTAGACATGACTAAGCCCACATATTTTCATGTTAGCTTAAAACTTTGAGCTCGTACAGTTGTGTTTAGTCTATCCATATGACCCAATATTTTAGCCCAATCTGCTTGCTTGGTTTTTTTGTACAAATGAGCAATATATCTATTTAATACCAACTATATATATAGTTTTTTATGCCAATACACCTTTTATATATATATATATATACCATGTATAAATATATGGATCCATCTATATATTATTTTACCATGATTTTGTAAATGTAGTATACATATAAGCTTTTAGTATTATTTGTATATTTATATATATACACATTTATACCTAAAGACATCTTTAGAATGAGAATATTTTTTTTATACCTAAAATATAAATATTTTAAAGGGAAGTTTATTCTCGCAAGTAAGCACCACTTTCCATTTTTCTCTTACTAATGCGAGCTCTTCCCTCTCATTTTTCCTAGATACTTTCCTTATGAAGAAAGAGTATAGGAATAGAGAAAACTTATTTTTATTTGAGTCCAAAAATTAAACTTTCTATTTGTCTATCAGGCTCATCTAGGGAGCTCCATTTTTTCGCTCGAAATAGTTAGAAAACCAATGCATTTGACCAAGTAGCTGCCATTTAAGGAAATATATCCATTTTTTTAGCTTTGCACCTCTTTGTTTATTATCATTACTGAAATGTAGCTTTTATTCAATAGGCATTAGGCATAATAATGGACAATAAAGATATTAGAAAAGGGCTTGAGGACCTATGAAAAGGGATTTCCTCCTCCAAGGGCTTCTTCTTCGTCCTCCCAACCACATTAACTTACGATCTTCTAGATGTATCTTCTTTAACCATTCTAGTAGAAATGCTAAATACATGCTCAAGCTCTAAGAATCTCCTAGATTATCTCCATGCCTTTAGGAAGCTTTTTAATTTGGGTCCAAACTCATAGTACTACATCCCTTAGTCTAGCTAACCAAAACACACCACTTATATATATATGTTACAAAGTTTAATTTCTTTCCATCTCTAAACTTTTTTTTCCATCTTGCTTTACATTTAAAAGAGGGGAAGCATTTATGTTTAAACGTATGCTTATGTTGTTTATGTTATATTATACTCACTCTTTGAGTGTGTAAAAGGATAAGTTGCTTATGTATATTTGGCTTTGGCTTGTTTAAATATTTGATCATATCTACTTATATGTATTTAGAATATATATATATATATATGTTTTTTATTACTTGTATTCTCAGTTAAAAGCTTTTTTGTCTAAAGCTCTGTTTGGCATAGCTTCTAGGAAGTGAAAAGCAATTTTTAGAGCTCAAAAGCTGCTTCTCGAAGTGTTTGGATAATTTTATGAAAGTGATTTTGGCCTCCGAAAGCCCTTTTAACCAAAGTTAATGAAGAGTAGCTTCTCCACGAAGCACTTTTAAAAAAATAGAAGAGAAGCAAAAACAAATGCTATACCAAACAAGGCCTAAGTGTAATTAGCTATTTAAGTATGATTTTACCTTCTATGCAAGGCTATGACTATTTGTTGCATGCATTAGTGTCATTTTTTGTGTTGTATACACTTTTTCTGCCTCCAACAATTACATGTTTTTCACTCTCCCGGATTATACATTTCTCTACCTTTTCAGATTACATGTTTCTATGTTTTCCATCTCTAAACCACTCTCATTTCAGGTTTGGTTAGGGTTCCCATAAGGAATATTAATCATTTTCTTGTGGAAATTATTGAGTAATCGGAGATGAAAAGAAGAATAGAAATCTTGTGACCTCATTCTGCTTTACTTTGCTTTGGACGTGAAATTTGATTGATATTATTTTTCAATATTTGTTCATGTATGTACTAACTAACTCGTTTGAAAGCTGAGTTATACACTATGTGCTCTTGGATAGTTTCTTCTTTAAAGTTTGTGACTAGGTGTACTAGTAAAAGACATGTGCTTGGGAGACTCTGACTTGATTTATCAAAACAAATCAAAAACTCAAAAAGGATTTGATGCTGGCTCAATTTGGGCATACGTATGAAGCCCAAAGAATCAAGCACTTGTGCGAAGCCCGTGCTTATAACATCAAACGGGGAGTGTTATGAATATAGATGTCATTCAAAACATATAACTCTTTGTAACTCCCAATAATTTGTGATGTTTTATTTAAATATTTGTAACATATGTAACCCCTTCTTTATTTTCATTCAATCTATAATTAATTATATGTAACCGAAATTTTTGTATAGACTTGTAATTACAATCGATGTGATTAGTGAAAGATAAGCAAGAATTGAGATTTTTTCTTTCTTATTTGATTTTCTCCTCCCTCTTTGTGTTCTTATTAAAATTCTTGTTTTCTTTTTTTTTTTTCACTTATTCAGCTTAGGAACCCATTCCTTGTTGTGGTCACTATTTTAGGTGGCTTTCCTTTTCTTCTTCTTTTTTCTTCTCTTTTTTTGTCTTTCGAAGAAAGTTCATATAAAGGGTAACCATGACTTACACCTTTGCTGGACAAATCAAACACAAAAGAGTAACCTCTTATTAGCAATTCGATATTTTTTCTTCATTTTAATGAAAATGATATTTTTGGTACAACATTTCAATTAACAGTAAATATGAATAAAATTGTAAGTTTTGAAAAAAAATTGATATTTGTCTTCACTTTGTGAGAAAAAATCAAGTGAAACCCCTTAAAAAAGTTACATGATATGAAAAAAAATTACATGATATGAAAAAAATTACATAATATAGAAAAATAACTACATAAAATGAAAAAATTTCATGCATAAAACTCTTGTTAAATTTTAAAAAGGATCATCCAAGTGGAATCCTTACTTTTTTTTTCACTAAAGGAGAAGTTTTATAAACCAAAAGAACACCAGACATCAACCGACCATCTGGTTTACATCTCTGGCAACACAACCAAAGCCACAACCCTCTTCAAACCAGACAGAGGCAAAATACCAACAAACCCTGACTGAGCAGCCCATTTACACACTTCATGAGCTAACAGATTACCAATTCTTGAGGTCCAAACAAAAGAAAAACAATCAAAGAAATTACAGCAAGTTTTAATAGAATGCAGCAAACTAGACAACGACCAGTGAGCAAGAGCATAATTCTTATCATTCAAATTGCAGATCACCATTTCAGCATCACTCTCAAAAACCACCCTCTTCCACCCTTCATGACAACCCATTTGAGCAGCTTTCAATATTCCATAGCATTCAGCAGCCTCAGAAGTGCTAAATCTTACCTTGAAAACATGAGCCCCACGGATCTCTCCCTCACTGCCCCTAGCTACCACCAAGACCAAACCTCCACCCTTTTTCCATGTAGCATATGAGTTAATCTTTATACTCCTTCTCGAGGGCAGACACCAACCAGCTAAGGGAATTTGGGAGACACTCTTCTCCTACCAGGAACCCAAAGTTGCACCATGGTGGTCTCTCACTCTGTTATAGATACAACTGATACTAAGATCTAGCTGGAAATGACTCCCTTTGAATACAAGCTCATTCCTAACATCCCACAAATGACTAAGTAGAACAGCAGCAAAAAGCAACAAATTCTCACTATCATTCCTATGAGCAAATCTGAATACATTGGAGGGCATGAAACAAATCAGATAATCCATAAGATTGTCATAATCAATAAAGTCCCACCTGATGTTACAGGAAGAAGTAAACCAGTAAGCTCGGGCAATGTTACAATTGAAAAACAGGTAACTAGCTAACTACTCCACTCCACACCCATGTGGGCACATTAAAACTGGCGGAACACAATTCCTATCAGCCAACCACCTAAAGGTAGGGATCCCATTGTTTGCAAGTCTCCAAATGAATAATTTTAATCGATCATGAATAGCAGATGTCCACAGGAAGTTCCACCAACAGCTCGTACCAACATCCAATGGGTGAATCAAATGGTGAACCGATTTTACTGAAAACCGACCAAACTTCTCCAGGAGCCAAATCATTTTATCTCGCACCTCCTTATCACACCAAAATATCTCAAGAATGTTCTTGACAGTATCCAGATGAAAAAGGTTCTCCAATCTACTCAAGTTCCATCCCCCATCACTCCTCAAAGAATCAACCATTCCCATACTTTCCAAACTAGATTCATCCTTTTGGTTAGGGATGAAATTTGGATTATTGGGGATCCAAGGATCCTCCCAGAAATTAATGGAATCTCCTTTACCAACTTGGTAGCAAATGCCCTTAGTAAGTAAACCACGAATACCAAAAATTCCTGACCAATGCCAAGAGCTGTTTTTCTTCTTCCTGCAGTGCATAAAGGAAGAATTGGGGAAATATTTCGCTTTTAACGCTTTAACCCAGAGTTTATCCTTATCAGTGGCAAAAAACCAACCCAACTTACACACTAGAGCTTTATTAATATCCTCTAGCTTCTTTATGCCTAAACCACCACCAGCCTTAGTCGCATAAATACAATCCCAACCAATGGGGGTGAAAACCTTTTCAGTGCTATCATTCCTAACCCAGAATTTTTTTTTCGCCATTTTGTCTACATTCCTACACCACTCCAAAAGAAGTTTACAAGACGCCATAGCATACAAGGGGGTACTCGTAATAACCGATTTGATGAGCACCGCACGACATGCTCTAGATAGCAACTTTGATTTCTACCCCATTATCTTAGACTCAACACGGGTTTGGATCTTCTCAAAGGATTTTACTTTGCTGCCCCCCAAGAAAAGCGGATTACCCAAATACTTCGAATCATTTGACAACTCCGTAAGGTTAAGCGCCTGCTTAACCATCGCTTTTACAGCTCCCCTGGTGTTTTTTGAGAAGAAACACCTGGACTTTTCAAAATTGATTTTCTGGGTGGTCCATTTACAGTAAAGCTCCAAGCACTTACTCACTTCCTCCACATTTCTTGCATTGGCTCTACAAAAGATTATTATATCATCAGCAAAAAGGAGGTGAGACAGGGCCGGCCCTGTTCTCCCAAACTTCACACCCTGGATCTTACCTTCAGACTCTAGCTTAAGAAGCATTCTAGACAGCAATTCAGAAAGTAAGATAAACAGGTAGGGAGAGACGGGATCCCCCTGCCTCAACCCTCTCTCAACCTTAAACCTCCCAAAAACGCTTCCATTCAGTAACAAAGCACTAGAGTCCACCATATAACAATCACTGATAAGAGAAAACGCACGAGAAAAAAATCCATATTTTGCAAGCAACCCATTCAACACACTCCATTAGTGGAATCCTCACTTTGTACCACAAGTAGACATCCATAAAAATAACGCTTCTTTCTTAAATCCTTGTTAGGGTGGTTGTGAGTAGGGCATTGAGCTAAAGAAGTCATGTATTGGGTCAAATAGAAATATAATTTACCCATTAGATGTCTATATACATACTTCTTAGAATTGTATACACCCTAATTATTGTTAAGTTAAAAGAAAACAAAAAAACCAAAAGAATATTTGACATACCATAAATTTAGCTTTGAAAGTATATAAGATACATAGCTTATGTCCAATTTGATATAGTTTTTATTTAAAATTCTTTTAAAAATCTAAAATATTTTTAAAAAATTATCTAAACACTTTAAATTTTTAAACTTTAAAAGTTTAAAGCAAAATTTTATAAATGGTTTATTATAAATTATGCCAAACAGATTTTAGATTTAAAGGCAGCTAGATTTAACTTCCTCCAAATTACTTCTTACAAAAGAAAGCTTGCGAAGGACTTAAAAAGTAGAATATTGATTTCCCTATTTTCTTAAAAATAAATTAATATTTGATTGACATTGTTAAAGAAAAAAAAAACACAAACACGCATAAGCTACCCTTATACAATCTATTTCTTAAATATCTCTTCTTCTTTTTTTAAATTGATTATAGGAAAACTTGAAATTTATTTTGGTGAATTGGAAAACTTAAAATTAATTGCTGAGGTTTTCTTTGTTTTTTATTATTTCAAATTATTATTGAAAATGAGTTTTCACTTTATTATTGTAGGTACCAGAAAAAAAAAACAAACTCAGCCATCCAACAACAAAAGAAAAACACAAAAACGAACACAAACTAAGTTGGAGTGAACCCGACCGCAACATAGAACTACCCAATACCCACCTAGGGTTTTTAAGATTAGGTTTAAGCTTTAGTCCCTCTTCCTTATTTCTCTGCCGCTTTGGCTAGGGTTTTCTTTTTCCCCCACATCCCTCCAAATTTCCCTTCTTTCGCTCTTTTACTCTATTTTTTCCTCTCCATCTATTATCTTTTCCTTCCTATTTTCTCACTTCCCAAACACCAGAAAAGCTTCATATCTCTTATCGCTGATTCATGGATTCCAATAATCAATAAGGGGTTCTGTGGTTGCTGTTTGCAGTTGGGTGGATTGTTTGGGCTCTAAGGGATCGGATTTTTCGGAGATAAATAATGGCAACCACAAACCCTTTTGATCTTTTGGGGGATGTTGATCATGAGGACCCAAGTCAGCTTCTCGCTGCGGCTCAAAAGCTTGCGCCTCCTCCACAGCAGCCTAAGAAACCTCTGACTCCTGCTGCTGCTGCTCAGCCGGCTAAGCCAGCCAAGCTTCCTTCCAAGCCTCTCCCTCCTGCTCAAGCTGGTGAGACTTGGTTTCAAAGCGTTGGGTTTTGGACTTCATTTGTGCATTTTGGTTGGATGTTTTTTGGGTATTGGAAAATTTTGTGAAATTTCTCTACTTTGCCATATATATTGTTTATTCCCCTTTTGTGTTTTTGGTTTAACCAGTAGAAATATAAAGTTTTTTTTATTTTTTATTTTATTTATTTTTTGTTTTGGGTTTAGCACATTTTATTTATGTTGGATTCGTGTAGGTTTCTATTATTTTTAGTAGTGTAGTTAAGTGTGTTCTTGTTATTGCAAGAAGTTAAAGTAGTTTTAACATGTCTTTTCAAGAACGTCATTCTAAACTTATTTTCTTTGGGTTTTCTCGGCAACCAAACTGGCATAACATGGTTAGTGTGATGAAAACTAAATAAACTGAGAAATGGAGCATATCATAGTTCATGCTTTTGCTAGTTTCCACATGTGTATTTAGGCCTTCTCCTAATAAATGAATTTGTTTTGGCAATGCTGCAAACTTTTTATGCGTCTTTTTGTTGGCTGTCTCGTAATGCTTGACCATTTTATTGTTCCATAGTCAGGCCATATTAACTGTGGATAAGATATAATTAACTATCAAGTCTCAGCAGTCTTCTACAATTAGCTGAATTTATCATTTTTAAATGGAAGATTTCTGATAGTTTGACTTAACTATTTCCTCTCTAGTCCGCAAAAGTGTGATAGAAATATATGTATATATATATTGTATTTCTACAAATGGCCTATGTTTGATTTAAATTCTGCCTGATAATTTATAACTGTCAAAAGTAGGCCTATTTCGAAACATATCATTAGATTTTTAATTTTCTGTTAATTTGTACTGTTTCATGCTGTGTATTTCGCATTTCTGAATGAATCATCTTTTGCTTATTCCTGTGTAGTGAGAGAGGTGAAGACTGAAACTGGCCATGGAGGGGGCCGTGGAGGTGGTCGTGGGTTTGGACGTGGACGTGGTGGAGGTGGATATAATAGAGATTCAGTAAGCAATGAGAGCTCTTTTGGCAACAATGGATTTTCTGGAGGATATAGGGCACCTGAAGAGGGAGATACAGGAAAGTCCTCTGAAAGGCGTGCCTATGGTGGTGGTCCTCGTGGTGGCTTCCGTGGTGGTCGACGTGGAGTTAGCAACGGTGAGGCTGTGGAAGGGGAACGTCCTCGGAGAACCTATGAACGTCGCAGTGGTACTGGACGTGGGTAAGTACTATCAAAATTGTTTTGTTCTTAAACAGTTAGTTCTTAATTGATTATTGTTTTAGCTGTTGATTTTATATTTATGTTTGTGCACTCAGGAATGAGCTTAAGCGAGAAGGGTCTGGTCGTGGGAATTGGGGAACTCCTGATGATGAGATTGCTCCGTGAGCTTCATCGTCCCTTTTCTTTCTACTTGCTATCTCAAGATCAAAACTTTTACTCCTATGACATGATCATTTGATTTTATAGTGATGTGTGACTAATATTCCTATTTGCTCTTTTGGATTTAAGTAGGGAAGCTGAAGAGCCTGTCATTGAAAGTGAAAAGAATGTTAGTGCTGAGAAGCTGTTGGGAGATGAAGAAGCTGTGGATGTGAACAAGGAGAGTCCTGTGAATGAGCCAGAAGAGAAAGAACCTAAAGACAAGGTAACTTCTTGTAGTAAAAAGTCTCTCATGCTTTTGAGTTGATTAAATCAGATTGTGGATTCTACAGATACAAGGGTCTTCTTCAAATTGGTTTCCCAAATACATTCTGTCAGATTTTAGATAATATATCAACTTAATTTCAAGATGATTGAATACGTTTTTGAAGAAATATGCATTCTTAGATATTATAATTATTGTTTACTTCATGTTTGGCTTCACCATCCTCTTTTTTTTATATTATATCTTGCTTACATGCTATAATAGGAGATGACTTTGGAAGAATATGAGAAGGTACTTGAAGAGAAGAGAAAGGCCTTGCTTGCACTGAAGACTGAGGAGAGGAAGGTTAATTTGGACAAAGACCTTGAGTCAATGCAGCAGCTTTCAAATAAAAAGGGAAATAATGACATTTTTATCAAACTGGTAATACTTCTTGCCATTTTCAATTGATGGTTTCATATTCATTTGATTTGCCAATATGTATATTTGTCTTTTTGTTCTTCTCAGGGTTCTGAAAAGGACAAGCGCAAAGAGGCTGCTGAGAAGGAAGAGAAAGCTAAGAAGGTAGGTTCAATTGTCTATACATGATGTGTGTTTTTTGTTTTTATCCAAAATGAAAGAGGAAAAAAAGAATCATATTTAGTTTACTGTTTTGGCTGCTGTGCGCTTGGCAACATCTAAGATATCTGACCTTCGTGCTACAGATCATGCTACTAGTGCATCTTATTTTTTTCAGATATGGTTGCTTCCTTGAGGACTCATTTTCTCTTTTTTAAGAACTCCCTCCCCTTAATATTATTCTGGAGAGATTGGGTCGCTCAATGGGCAGAATTGGTAATACCATTTTGTGCTTGCATGAGTTGATGCTGTGTTCTCAGCATAGCAGGTTGTTGGGCACTGTAAAGCTTAAGTGGGAGCCATCTTTATGTTGAGATGTTCATCCTTACCTCTTATTTGTGTGCTTTTGTGCTTTCATATGCAATTCGTCTGCATTTTGAGATCTCTATCTTGATATGGATCAATTCCCATTTGTTAGTAATTAAATTAGTATTTCTGAAGTTCTTGACATGCTGAAAATGGTTAATTTTTGTTTATATATGACTTTGCTTTTTCTTGTCGTTATATGGTAAAGATTAAAATGTTATTATTTTATGGCTTTGCCTCAATATCCCACATTACTAATGATTGAATAATTGATATTTGGGTGTAGTCTGTTAGCATTAATGAGTTTCTGAAGCCTGCTGAAGGAGAGAGGTACTATTCCCCTGGAGGCCGTGGCCGTGGCCGGGGCCGTGGTTCTAGAGGTGGATTTGGTGGACATGCAGCTAGCAATGTAGGAGCCCCATCCATTGAAGACCGTGGACAGTTCCCAACTCTGGGTGGTAAATGATATGCCACCTCTTTCTCTGGTCTCTAAGTTATCCATTTGGGGATTATGTGATATCACTTAAAAGAGTTTGAGTGGCAGGCCATCCACAATTACATCTAAAACTATTTTTAATGTTTTCTTTTGAGTGTAAATTTTAGATGTTATGTCTTGGATCCAGAAGTCATTGCATCAGTTTTGATTTGGAATAGGTTGAGAATACATTCAGCTATTTTTCACTATTATCTGTTTTGCTTGGTTATTTAGTTATAATTTTCAGCTTCAAGATTAATCCATAAAATAATTTTTAGAAAGCTATGAAAGGTACAATGTAATAATAATATTATTATTATTATTTAAAAAAAAAAAATCTGTTATATTTCAAATTCTCAACATCAATTGGATGTTATCTTTTGCAGGTTCTTTCTTAATATGGTTCACTATTTTCCTACTATAATCGAAGTAACTTTGAATTATTGATACCTCGTTCAAAGGCTTTCTTTTTTGCATGATTTTATACTTTTGCCCATGTTAAAAAATTAAGAGAGTTCAAATTAAAAACAATTTAAAAAAAAATAAAAATAAAAATGTGACTGCTGTTATGCAATTTTCACGTTGTGTAATACTTTTTACACTTGGTTTCTCTTATGAGAAAGGGGAAGCTTTCTGAGGAAAATATTACTAAGCATTCCTTCCTTTTTACTCTTCCATTACGCTTGGGATCTTCACTGGCTGTTCTTTTCAAGGTCTCCTCCAAACTGTGATTTGGATGATTAATGTAATAGGAGTTGGTCTTTATTTTTTCAGGAAGTTTAATATTTTTTCTCTTTTGCTGCAAATATTCATAATGTCAGGGTTGAAAATTAATTGCATTTAGCTCCTGGCTGTTTCAGAGTCATATTTGAGGTCGAGTTCAAAAGCAGTTCAATATATGCAAAATAAAGTTTCAATATATGCATAATAAAGTTTCAATTTATGCAAATTTGAACATTATATATACATAAGGATGCTATAAATCCCAACATTCGGGGTCTATAGCATTTCCGACAACGGCGGCAATTTCATGCCATTAGAATTCAATTGAGCTTTTCAATTTTATTTAACATCCACGTGACATGCAGGTGCTCATCACTTAGATTTTACAATCCCAATTGAACCTTCGATTCTTTCAATTTCAATTGCAGCTTTTTCCTTTTTCTTTTTAAATTGAATCTGCCGATTGCTTTTTCCACGAAGTTAATCGAAATCACTGCCGTTTTCCTTCTTGATTGCTGCCGACTGAAAACGCAAAGCTCATTTGTCGATCTCCGAATCCTGCCATTGAAGCCGAACTCAAAATTTGCAGATCTTAGGAAAAAAAATTGTAGCTTTGGAACATGCAACATAGGGGAGACAATGAGATGGAGCGGCTCAGGAAAAATAATGGGCATATGAGTTTTTACAAATCTGCCATAAATGCATAGAAATAGAAAAATGGTTACAAGGAAGGTTAAAGGAGGAAGAAGCAGAAAAAAGCCAAAAGCGAAAGTGCTGTAGAAACTCCAAAATGGCACAGCTTAAAACATAAAAACTAAATTTTCTCTAAAATAATTAATATTATTTAAAAAAATAGATAGATCATCTGAAAGTCGAGAAACTTCTGTCCACACCTTGGTTACATCACGAGGACTATTATGAAGTGAGGACATGTTTTGTGTTTTCTTCAGTTTTTTTTTTTTTTTTTTTTTTTTTTTTTCTTTTATTACAACTTAGAGTGAATAAAATTTGGTATAAAAATTGTTTGAATTTCACATAAAAATGTATTAATTATATTTATTTTTTTAATAATATTAATTATATTTTATTGTATATTGATTATTTGAAAAAAAAATACTTTGAAAATAAGTTTTTTTAAAGCCATTTAAAATGCAAATAATATTTTCCAAAATAAATTTTAGTTATAAATTTTGCAACTTATTTATTTATTTCTTGTTTTTCTATGAAAACCTTTTTAATACATATAAAAACCATATAATTATTTATCATTTTCACAAGATGCATTTGAATTTCTCACCATATAATGAAATACTTTTTTTTTTAAAATGAAATTTATTTATAGTAAAATAATTTATTTTGCAAAGTAAATTTATTTTTCCCCGTGTGGGCATGTAAATTTAAAGAGTTTGTAATTGTTCTCTAGCAATTGCAAATAAATAAAACCATAAAAAAAAAATTCATTGCATCATATTGACTGAGACTGGTGGGGTCGATCAATATGATCTCCAATCATAGATGAAAAAATCGAAATTTTCGGCGAAATTTCGCCGAAATTTTGGTTTTTTGGGGAGAAAGATATTAATTTCATCCAAAAAAAAAAGGTCAAAATTTCCATAATTTCCGTCGATATTTCTCCGATATTTCCGCGATATTTCTGTCGAAATTTCCATGGTAATTCCTTCACAAACTGGTCAAAATTTCCATAATTTCCGTTGATATTTCCAATATTTCTTCGATATTTCCACGATATTTCCGTCGAAATTTCCAAGGTAATTGCTTCACAAACTAGTCAAAATTTCCGTGGAAATTTCCGAAATATCCGTGGAAATTTAGATTGTTTAAATTTTAAAATATGATATATTTTTATAAATATTTGAGTATTTTTTAAATTATAATTATTTATTGATGATATATTTTAAGTTAAGAATTCAACTAATGTAGAATATGTAATGATTATAATTTTGAATAAAAAAAATAGCATCCTGCCATACCAAATAAATAACCGGCCATGGTTTTTCAAAATTAAGAATTCAACTAATGTAGAATATGTAATTATTACAATTTTGAATAAAAAAAAATAGCATCCTACCATACCAAACAAATAACCGGTCATGGTTTTTCAAAATTAATAATTCAACTAATTTAGAATATGTAATGATTACAAATTTGACTAAAAAAATAGCATCCTACCATACAAAACAAATAACCATATCATGACTATCAACAAAGACACTCACATGAAATATTATATCCATATGATTGGCATGTTAACAATTACATGCAAAATTATCAAGGAGATGTGCCTTTTGATCAATATTTCTCTCAATACAGAACTAGAAATGAGGATGAAGAAGAGAGTGAAAATTTTCAACCACCAAGAAATTCTATGTGATATTGACTTATATTTAAGTAATTATGTACTTGTATTATTATTCTGATTAATGAATAATTCATTACTTAATTAATAATATTTTTGTTCCTATCAGCGAGTACTATAAATCTCTTAATTATGATAAATATGATTTCCACTCAATATTTTTTCAATTTTTATAGTTAAATTGATAAAGTATTAATAAATAAGCATATCCTGAAGTTTCATAAAAAATTTCCATATTTTTCAATAAATTTCCGTCATTTCTTTTGTTTTTTTATCGATATCGATATTTTGTCGATATTTCCATCGATATTTCCGTATTTTGAACTTTCGATATTTCCGTCGATACCGATATTTTCATCCTTGCCTCCAATCTCCTAAAAGTTTCTCTTGTTTTTTTTTGCTTACAAATATATATATATATTTTTTTGGTAAATAAAGATGCTAAACAGTACAAAAAGACCTCCAAATGAGGAGAACACACGAAGCCTAAATTCCAGAAATATCGAACAGAAGCACAGCTTCAATATCCTCAGGAATGCAGCTCAAATTACAGGAAGATAAAGAAAAAGAACAAGAAAGATTAAGAGCTTTCTTAGCTAAATTATCAGCAAAAGAGTTAGAAGACCGCGCATTCCAAACCAAATTCCATCCATTGCTATCTAAAATGCCTTTAACTTTCAAAACAATCGGTCTTGTGACCCATCCACCTGGATCAGCCTCGGAGTTAATTTCCTTAACCAGATGAAGGGCATCTAAGGAAAAAATTAAGTTCTTCCAGCATTTACCAGCCGCTTCCACTGCAGCCCACTCGAGCGCCAGAGATTCCGCTTCATAAGCCGAGGCCGCATTAACACATTTGGCCGAAGCATGAATAAGGAGGCCAAGGTCGTCTCTGGCAATAAAAGCTATTGCAGCTCTTCCGTTAGCAAAAGAGGCATCCGAGTTGATCTTCCACCAGCCGAGTCTCGGGGGAGACCAGCGCTCCACTATTTGATCTTCAAAAGTCGGGTTGAATCGTATGCCTCCAGCAAAATCCTCCACATCACAATTAAGCAGCTTGACCAGCTTGCTAAACGAGAGCTTTCCATCGAACAAGTTGTCACACCTAAACCTCCAAAAATAGTATAAAGGCAGACAGCAAAGACAACCCCCCCCCCCACACCCACCCACCCCCACATATCTCCTTCCCTTAGGTCCTTAGTCGGCCTCAAGCAAAGATCCACTAGTTTCTGAACCGTAGAGTATCTCCATTTATCCACCTTGCTTCCCCATTTACTAGCAAAAGCTAAAGCTCGGAAACCCACACAATCTTTAAAAAGATGTAGCACTGTCTCTGAATCAGCCCCACATATCATGCAGATCTCCTCCCCTGACTTCAACCTTTTTTTCAACAGCTCCCGGGTTGGAATAACATCAGCCAACACTCTCCAGAGAAAGAGTTTAAGACGATCATGGATGTTTGACTTCCAAATCATATCCCAAATATTGCTACCGACCCCTCCAACATTACTGTTAATGTCAAAACAGTTTCCTACCGAAAAAACTCCCTGATTGTCCCCTATCCAGAAAACACTAGGCCATTGAAGACTAAGGATAGCCTCCGCCGACTGTGTAACAAAATACTCCTTGATAGCAGATTCATTCCACGAATTGCCATCTACCGATCTCAAATCAATAACTCTGTTGTAGAAACTAGTGTCCACCCCTTCCTTTAAGATCAGAGTTTGGTTGGGAAGACTTTACACCCATGGGTCCAGCCAAGGATTTATCTTAAGGCCATTGCCAATCTTATAACACACCCATATCCTAAGAAAAGGTCTTGCACTGAGAATCCCTTGCCAAACCATAGAAGAGCCATTGGCCTTCTGGGTTTCAAACAAAGATTTACCCCTCAAGTATTTGGCTTTCAAGATCAAAGTCCACAACGAATCAACATTCGAAGCAAGCATCCATCCAAGTTTTGCAAGGAGCGCTGAATTTATATCCTTGAACCTTCTAAACCCGAAACCTTCCAAACTTTTAGGTTTGCGCACATCCTTCCAAGCCTTCAAAGCAATAAAGCTTTTCTTATGAGGCTTGGCGTTCCACCAAAATTTTCTGACGATCGAGTCAAGGTCATTGCACACACCTAAGGGAATGCAGAAAGTAGACATAGAATAGTTAGGAATAGCTTGGACCACTGATTTGATAAAAGTAGCTTTTCCTGCTTTTGAGAGAAGATTTATGCTCCATCCTTCAAGTCTTCGATTCACCCTCTCCTTTAGGAAGAAGAAGTCTTTAGCTTTATTACGGCTAAAAATCAAAGCGTTTCCAAGATACACCGAATTGCAACCCATCTCTTTAAACCCAAGTTCCGCTCCGAAATGCTAGTGCCTTTGGAAAAAAGAATGCTGGATTTATCAAGATTAATATCCAGACCAGACCATAAGCAGTAACTGTCAAAGCATCTCTTGATAACCGACGCCTCTCCCTGATTAGCCCTGCACATCACTAACAAATCATCTGCGTACATTAGATGAGAAATGGCCAGAGCACTCCGACTAACTTTGATTCCGCGGATATCTCCCTTCGCTTCCTCGGCCATAATAATGCGAGTTAAAAACTCAGAACAAATGATAAAGAGATAAGGGGACAAGGGGTCCCCTTGTTTGAGTCCTCTAGAGGGAGTAAAAAAGTCGGCAGTCCCCCCGTTTAGAAGAAGAGAATAATGGACCGTTGACACGCAACTAAGAATAAGTCTTCGAACTCCCTCTGAAAAACCCCAAACCTCTAAAGCCCTATTAAGGAAGTTCCACTTCATCCTATCATAGGCTTTCTTCATATCAACTTTCAGGAGCATAAGACCGTGGTTGCTTCGATGTTTCCTCTCTTTATGGAAAATTTCTTGAGCCACCGCCGTATTCTCTTTTACCCATCTACCTTGAAGGAAAGCACCTTGATTTGGAGAAATAAATTTCCCCATCAAACATTTCAGTCTTTCAGTGATCAGTCTAGATGCAACCTTGTAAACATAGTTATAAAGGCTGATGGGTCTGAAATGATTAAAATCAGTTGGTTGCTTAGTCTTTGGAATCAAGACAAGGAAAGTTTTGTTAATGTTGTGAGGCACTGTCTTCAACCTAAAACATTCTTGGACACAATTCACCACCCGCTCTCCAATCATTCTCCAATAGTTCCTATAGAAGCAACCAGAAAAGCCATATAGCCCTGGGCTTTTGAGAGGGTGGAGGTGGTTGATACTATCTTTCACCTCCTCCACAGTAGGGATAACTAACAACAGAGAGTTATCTTGCTCTGAAATAACCTTCTCTCCAAGCTCAAATAGCTTGTCCGGGATTATAGGATCATTGGATTGGAAAACCTTTGAGAAATTCTCCATTAAGTAATCCTTAATTCTGGCTTCACTTCTGATCCACTCCTGCCCATTCTTCACAGCCACAATTATGTTTCTCCGTCTTCTCGCAACAATGCTCATATGAAAGAACTTAGAGTTTCTATCCCCCTCCTTTAACCAAGTCACTCTGGATTTCTGCCAAAGAATAGATTCGAGTCTTGCTCTTTGAGTTCTCAGCTCAGCACCGATTCGCCTCTCTTCCATTTCATCCCCGTCATGAAGACGCCCCAAATCCTCCTCCAACTTTTTAATATTCGAGTAAGCCATGCCAAAGTGTTCTTAATTCCATTTTTGGAAAGCTTCTCGACTTTCGATAATCTATCCATTTTTTTAAATAATACTAATTATTTTAAAAAGAAATTTAGTTTTTTTTGTTTTAGACTTTGTCATTTCGATCTACAGCATTTTCACTTTTAGCTTTTTTCTACTTCTTTCTATTCTAATCTTCCTTGTAACCCTTTTTCTATACATTTATGGCAGATTTGTAAAATCCCATCTGCCCATTATTTTTCCTGAGCCGCTCCACCTCATTTTCTCCTCTTTGTTGCATGTTTCAAAGTTGCCATTTTTTTTCCTGAGATCCGTGAGCTTTGAATTCGGCTTCAATTGCAGGATTTGGATTGGCAGGGGAGCTTTGCGTTTTCATTCGGCGGCAATTGGGGAGGAAAACGGCGACAATTTCGATCGGCTTCGTGGAGAAAGCAATCAGCAGATTCAATTTAAAAAGAAAAAAAAAAGCTGCAATTGAAATTGGGTCTGAAATTTGGAACTATATCGGGGAAGAAAATCGAGGGTTCAATTGGGACTGTAAAATCTGAGTGATGAGTACATGCATGTCATGTGGATGTTAAATAAAATTGAAATTGAAAGCCCCAATTGAAATCTAATTGCGTGAAATTGCCACCGTTGTTGGTGATGCTATAAACTTTGACTGTTGAAGTTTATAGCATCATGTATATATATATATATTTATATATATATATATTAAGAGAAAACAAGTTTCAATTTTTATATTAAATAAATAATATATAATACTAAAATCTTATTATGAAAATTTAACATTTTCCCGTATTATTAAGAGAGAGGCTGAAAGAAGAGGACAGCGACTGATAAATGCCCCATGGTGGTTGACTAGTTGGTGTAAAAGTATTTTGATTCGGTGTAGTTGTCAGCTTCTATATCAACATTATGAAATTGTGGGCAGTAGATATGTGAAAAAATCAAATCATTCGTTCTTTTTCATGAAATGGATACATAGTTGGCCTAAAAAAATATAATTATTTTAATTTCTGTTTAAATTTTTTATATTTCTGTAATATTTTCATAAAAAAATTTATGTTAATTCTGTCACAATTTAACCATATTTTTTTATAATTTCTATATAAAATTTTGAATATGTGTAAAAATAATATTTTTTAATTATTAATAAAAATAATATGCTTTCAAATATTATGTCCATGTACAACATGAGCATATCCATATATGGTAAACTATAAATGTCTTTTTCAAATTTCAATCTTTGAGACAATTCAATGGTTAATAAAAAAAATCCGGACTTGATGCAAACTTGGTTGTATACATACATATATATATNTATATACTTTTTTTGTTAGGTTCACTAAGAGCATGTCTAAATGTGTTCTTTATTTTAAATAGTATAATATTTAAAATAAAGAACATTATCAAAACATTAAAAAAATTAAAAAGTAAATTTTTTTTATATTATTCAATAGCACTCTATAATCATTCTTTATTTTATATTTTTCTATATATAATTATGATTTACATTTTTCTTTTTCTTTTTTTCTGTTTTCTCCTCCCTACGCCAAAGTAGTATTTAAAAAATATATATAATTGTAATTAATAAATTTAATTATAAATGTGTAAAAAATTATAGAGTAATAAATAATTTTATTATAAGCTTTATATAGAGAATAAATTTAGCTGTGTATATTTGGTGTTATAAAAAAGAAATGCGCCTATTTAAAATAGAGAAGACAAAACTTTTAAACAACATGTTGGAGATGCTCTAGTAAATAATATAATACTAAGGATTAAGATTTTTTGCCACAATTGTTGTATTGGATTCTTTTAGATTTGTTTATTTAGATTAAGCATATTTTTAAAAATTAAATCTAAATATGGTTGGTTTTAGATAGAGCTGGCAATTTTAAGTCATGACACGATAACATAATTTGAAAATAACTCGCTAATTAATTTATTAGTGTCAATACGATTATAAATGGATCACTAATGGATTAACCCTTTTAACTCAAAATTGACACGAATTAACAAAAATAAGTTAAACTACTTAATAAAAAAGTTAAAAAAAAATAATAATAATAATAATTCATTTAAATAGGTTAAACATGTCAACTCGTTTAACACGAAAATAAATAGATACAGGTCAGGATTAAAATTTTTTGACACGATTAATAAACGGGTTGACACGGACACGATCTGCCAACATGAATTGCCAATGCTGGATTTAGGGGTGGGCTCAGTTACAGTTGGTTTGGCTTTTTGGACAATTTCTAACCAAATCAATCCGTTCGAGTTTTTCGAATCATTAACCTAAACTAAACTAATAACACTGATAAAATCAAATCAAACAAAAATATTTTTTATCAGTTTGGATTATCGATTAGGTAGACTAAAAATTAATATTTAATGGGTTCAAATTGAAGCTTAATTCTGAAAGAAAATGATTTTTTCTCCTAAAATAGCTGCAATTTTTTTTTTCTATTGAACTTAATTTAATAAAAGATGTCACAATTAAGTGATATATCAAGATAATAAATAAACTAAAATTACCAACGTATGTTAGTCTGTGTGGAAGGGGCTCAAATCCTTTAAACATGAATTTTCATATTTGAGTCTCATGTGAATAGAAAAGACACTGTTGGGAGAGCTTTTCCTAGTTAAGCCCGATAGTAGCTCGAACGAGATTAGGACTAGCTATGTTGGCGATATTCATAAATAAACCCAAAAAAATAAAAGTAAAATAAAAAAGTAAATGACAAATAAAGCTAAAATCTAATTATTTCAAATTACAAAGCAAAATTTGAACATAAAATATAATTACAAGTCTACAAGTACACCATAAATATTTATATATTTATTTTTATACATGTATCATTTTAGTTTTGATTGGATGAGAGTTAATTTTCTCCCAAATCCAACTCAAACCCAAACTGAAAATGATTGATTTTTTATCATAACAACTCAAACCGAACCAATTAACAAATAAAATCTAAACCAATTGAATTTGACACTTCAATTTGATTCGATTTAGCAATTTAATTCGGTTTTTATCCACTTTTATAAAAAATTGACAATATATATTATGTTCATGTTCATATGAATTTTGAGTTTTAAATTAGGAAATTTGATTAAAAATAAAAAATAAACGGGGACTAAATAGTCAAAATAAATGGTTAACTTCAGCAATCAATGTACCATCATCGTTTGACTAATAATAATAATAATAATAATAATAATAATAATAATAATCGAAATGAGATTACCTATTCAATCTAAAACGGAACATTCCAACTAAGTTAGCATCTTTTAAGCCAAAAACCCAAGCAAGTAAAAATGAATTAAACATAAGAAAAAGATACGAGTTAAGGAAAAAAAAAATCACATACAATCACCTTGGCCTCATTAAAATTTGTTTAAAGAAAATTCCCATAAAAAATTACAAACAAAAAAAAAGAGTACCAAAAAAACAAGCAAAACAAAAAATAAAAGGCAAACTAATTAAACATATATGCTTCTTGATCAATAAGATCTTCATAGTCAGAAGCACATAAATCCATAATAGAAGACCACCATATTTCTTTAGAAATATTTAAAGCATGCTTAGAAAGTAAATCGGCAACTCTTTTTCTCTCTTTATAAATATGAATTACTTTGAATGTATTAAAAGAAATAAAGTTCAAACATAAAAACCAACGAGCTCTTAATTTCTATCCCACATCTTGCGATTTAGTAGTTAAAAGATTATCACAAACTGAGAATTACTTTCAAGTCAGATCTTATCTCATGATCAATCTTTTACCTTTTTCAAAGCAAAAATAACTACAAGTAAATTCATTTTTTTATGCAAAAGTGTAGCCAAAAGGAATTGAAAAGCAACATTCACAAAACCTCTACAATTTCTATAAATGCACCCACCCACCACCTCTCCGCTGCACCATCCATATTAATTTTGATCCAATACATAATCATAATAATAATAATAATAATAATAATAAGATTAAATTAAATTTCTGTTAAATTACCACTTTGGATGCTATCAATATGTTCAAGTTACTCAAGGATAATATGAACTCTTAATCAAAGGAATTATAAAACATATACATTTATTGAAAGAAACATATAATCTAACTTGATTAAGCTAGCTTTATTATTCTAATTATTATTAATATTATTATTGTGCAAATTGTTCATATTAATGACATCATAAAGGATAACTTAAGATAAGTTCAAATGATGGTCAATAATAAATAAAAGGAGAACAAGTTTTTGAAGCAGAACGCAAACTTTTACTTTATTTTCGACATTTAATACTCATATTCTTCTGGGGTCTTAAAAAAATGATTAACAAATAAAAAACTTTCTGTGTCATTTTGAGATTTGTCTATATGAGATGGTAGGTTAGAAATTAAAATAACTCGTATTTTTAATGTTACGTTATGATTAGTATGGATTAAGGATGTAAAAAAAAAAAATAGTGCTAAATATATTTCTCGTATTATGAGCCATATTATACAGTTTTATTTTTTCTTAACTAAGAAAAACAAAATACAAAATCAAAATCTGCTGTAGTCTAGTTGGTTAGGATATTCGGCTCTCACCCGAGAGACCCAGGTTCAAGTCCAGGCAACGGAAATAAACTTTTTGTTTTTTTTCCGAAATTAAAATTTTTCCCTTATTTCATTTAAATTTATCGAGAAAATAGTTTTCCTGGAGATAGAAAATGTTCGCAGCTACTAACAAATTTTGAGAGTAATAATATTCATTTGTTCTTTTTTTGTCGATATTAACCATGCGAAATGAACTATCTTAGGAATACGAGGAAAAGAACCACCTTACCAGCACTCCAAATTTTACCGCAAACCAAACATCAAATTTCTTCCTTTTCCACTTCTACTTTAAAAAACCCAGATGCCAATCAAAGCAAAAATGTCATTCCCGCAAATTTTTCGAACCACTCACCACAAGGAAGTCATTTGGTTTACCCCAGTAACGTGACTAAGAAAATCGCAATCTCCCAATCATCCAGTAAATCTTCACAGCTTGATCAACATCAACTTAGTGATACTATTTCATCAAATAAGTTGATCACCAGCTATATTCGATCTGGAGATTTAGATTCTGCTGTCAGAGCTTTTGAAAGAATGGTAACGAAGACAACAGTATCATGGAATTCAATATTAGCCGGGCTCGCGAAGAAGCCCGCAAAAATTAAAGAAGCTCACGACCTGTTTGCAAGAATTCCTGAACCAGACACTGTTTCCTATAACATTATGTTGGTTTGTCATTTGCATAACTGTGGTATTGCTTCTGCAATGGAATTCTTTCGTAAGATGCCTGTTAAGGATACGACGTCTTGGAATACTTTGATATCTGGTTTTGCTCAAGATGGAAAGATGCACAGAGCACGGAAGCTGTTTTTGGCGCTGCCAGAAAAGAATAGTGTCTCATGGAGTGCTATGATTTCAGGATATGTGCAATGTGGGGATTTGGACTCTGCTGTGGAGTTGTTTGAGATAGCTCCTGTTAAGAGTGTTGTGGCATGGACTGCAATAGTTACCGGGTACATGAAGTTTGGGAAGATTGAATTGGCAGAGAAAATATTTCACGAGATGCCCGTGAGAAACATAGTAACTTGGAATGCTATGATTGCAGGTTATGTTGAAAACTCCCGAGCTGAGGATGGTTTGAAGCTCTTCCGAAGAATGATACAATCTGGGGTTAAGCCAAATCCATCAAGTTTAAGCAGTGTTCTACTGTGCTGCAGTGACCTATCAGCGTTGCCATTAGGTAAGCAAGTACATCAGCTTATTTATAAATCTCTTTTGTACTATGATACAACTGCAGGAACTTCATTGATTAGCATGTATTGTAAGTGTGGAGATTTGGACGATGCCTGGAAGTTGTTCCTTGAGATGCCAAGAAAAGATGTTGTTACTTGGAATGCAATGATTACTGGCTATGCTCAATATGGGGAAGGTCAGAAAGCTCTCCAACTGTTTGAGGAGATGAGAGACAAGGAAGCAAAGCCTGATTGGATAACCTTTGTGGGAGTATTACTGGCTTGCAACCATGCAGGATTAGTGGATATTGGTGTTCAATATTTTGACTCAATGGTAAGAGATTATGGTATTGAAGCTAAGCCAGAGCACTATACATGTATGGTTGATCTTCTTGGTCGAGCTGGTAGGCTAGTTGAAGCTGTAGATTTGATCAAGAAAATGCCATTTGAACCACATTTGGCCATTTTTGGAACTCTATTGGGAGCTTGTAGGATCCACAAGAACTTAGAGTTGGCTGAATTTGCTGCCAAAAACCTGCTTAACCTTGACCCAAAAAATGCAACTGGCTATGTTCAGCTTGCTAATATTTATGCGGCCACAAGCAGATGGGAATGCGTTGCTAAGGTATGGCGATCAATGAAAGACAATAAGGTAGTTAAGACACCTGGTTATAGTTGGATTGAGGTAAACAATATAGTTCATGAGTTCAGATCAGGTGATAGAATGCATCCGGAATTAGCCACTATACGTGAAAAACTAGTTGAGCTAGATAAGAAAATGAAGCTGGCAGGTTATGTCCCAAATCTTGAATTTGCATTACACGATGTGGGTGAAGAGCAGAAAGGGCAGCTTTTGCTATGGCACAGTGAAAAGCTAGCAATCGCCTTCGGTCTCTTAAAAGTTCCTGCAGGTATACCAATTCGAGTTTTCAAAAACTTGAGGATATGTGGGGACTGCCATCGTGCAACCAAGTATATATCAGCAATAGAAAGAAGGGAAATCATTGTCAGAGATACTACAAGATTTCACCATTTTAAAAATGGGATTTGCTCTTGTGGTGGTTACTGGTAAATTTTCAAGACTTTCAGTTCTAAGTGTTTCTTCTTTCAGTTTGTGTTATAGTCATCGGCAGCATTAGGAAGCTATTATTTGTCTGAGTTCTTCCAAAATTTCATATACAAGAAACAAATAGTGGTGTTAAGATGAAATTACCCTGCACATACTTATGTTCAGGTTCCCAAGTCAACTGTTAATGATAAGAAAGATGCTTGTGCATGTCGGATTATGTAGGAAGCCAACTTTTTAATTGAATTTGAAATTTCCATATACTTATCTTAGCATTTGGACATGAGTAAGGCAATTGAAAAACAACAGGAGAAAAGAACAAGGCAAATACTGCTATTCACCAATATTCCCTAATTTGTACAAGCGTTTTTGAAAATCAAATACATTGAAAAGAATGGAAACTTTAACAAAGTGCTGACAACTGACGAGAAAAGCAATTCATGAGAACAATCATCTGCATATGAAAGCATTAACATAAAAAAACTAGTTTTACATTCCACGGACAACACAAATTAACATCTTCACCCACCAGAACATTCCCCCATTCTAAGACGAGCAGCAACCAGACTTCTGGTTGACAGGTTGTCCTCTAATCTGCACAGTTGGAGGCCTGGCATTGTTCATTGGTTGGCTGGCCATCCTACAAATACATATCGTAATACAAGGTGCTCAGTCATCCAAGATTTTGAAGGCATAACCAAGGCTTAAAATTTTACAATATAAGGAACTTCCTAAAGTGATAAAATGCTAAAAAGAATACGAGTAAAAAGCATTGCCAGGGTCGCAAAATTTAGACAAACATTTATACTCTTAAACCACATAAAAAGCACCACTGAACCACATGCACACAATACCTGTTCTTAATCTCTGCAGCCATGGCCATGAAAGCTTGCTCCACGTTCGTAGCATTCTTTGCACTTGTTTCCAAGAAGGGGATTCCAATTTCATCTGCAAATGCCTTGACAAAGAAACAGCATATCTTAGTATTATATATCTATATACTCCAAACAGTTGAGCAGCTGGTGCATGTTCATAACAATACCCAACGGAATAATCTAAAAGATGCTCATTTATATCTACCTTGGCTGTCTCATAGGATACTACTTTATTTGCTGTGAGATCACACTTGTTTCCAACTAGAAGCTTATTCACATTCTCACTTGCATAGCGATCAATTTCATTCAACCATTGCTTGACATTGTTGAAACTCTCCTGGTCTGTAACATCATAAACAACCTGCAAGAAGCCAACAACATAAGGCTTATGTACAAACACCATAAACCAGAAGAAACATGACATTGACAAATAAGTATATATGTACTTACAATGATTCCATGAGCTCCACGGTAGTAGCTACTGGTGATTGTCCTGAAACGCTCTTGACCAGCAGTGTCCCACTGCATGTCCACAAAACGAGGGAAAAAGGCAATTAATGATTACAATAGCAAAATCCAGGTTATGTAGCATTTAGTTAAAAGTATTAATAGCAGATAAATAAATAAAGCCACAAAGAATTTTTAAAAAATACTTATAAACATTGTAACTTAAATAACATTAGCTAGACTTCCTAATATTCAATACTACAGAAACTTCTATTAGTTTTCTTTACCCATTAGACAACCTTACGCTTGATTGCTAAATAACAGATATGCGGAGACTAACTTTGACAGCTAATAAGGCTAAGGCAATTGATCCACTTACAATTTGAAGTTTAATGGTCTTCCCATCCTGTTCCACAGTGCGGATTTTCTAGAAAGGTGAAACTGAGATTAGAGCTGTCCAAGTAAAAGCAATTAGTTACTTAAGCCAATGGTTCAGGAAATAGATGCTTACAAAGTCAACACCAATCGTGCTTATGTAGCTATCCAGATATGAATCATCCTGGTTTGCAGAAACATAGAAATAATTAGTAGGGGAATTGAAAAATTTTCACTAAGTTAGTTATAATGCATCAAGCTTTAAAAAATTATTCGTAGACTAAATTTATAACTCCATGCACAAAACCAGCAATGCAAGAGAAGCGCAAAAGAGGCCAAAATTATTGTAAACCATAACTTATTAAAGCTTATTAGGTTAAGAAATCAAAAAGATTATTTATTTATTTATTTTGGAACTTTCCTTTCCGATTAGGCAATTTTAATATACTTTCATAAAAACCCAATTACTTGTTTCAAAAGGAGGTTAAGAACTTACAGCAAACCTCAGAAGTAAACATGATTTGCCAACACCAGAGTCTCCAATGAGCAACAGCTTGAACAAGTAATCACTAGAAAAAACACAATCAGAGAAAGTGATTAAACATTTTAGCCCCAAAAAACTCGCTAACTAACAGAAATGTTGAGAAAGTTCATATTTTTCTTCCTTAAACCTAAATGAAAGAACACGAACAGTCTCTCAAAGTAGTCCACATACAAATCCAAACCAACATACAGCTCTACGCAAAAAAATATATATATACATACATATATATATATATATATGTACAATTAAAAGTTACGGGAAAATTCACCAATATCAAATTTTGTATACCGTCAATACAAATTCCAAACCTTTCCGTATTCCATTTACACATTAACCGTTTAGACAAATTCCACCACATAATCCAAATTACAAGTAAATCCCAAGAGACAAATCCCCAAATTCAGCCCCAATTTCTCAATTCTCAAACATAAATTCCTCACCTTAATTTCCACCGAATCCGGTCAATGGATCTGACCCCAAGGAACCTAGATCTAAGTCCACAAACCAAATCTAAATCCGCAGCCGAATTAGTTAATAAATATTGATTACCATTCGAAATTTTCAGGGGAAAAAAAAAACCAACAACTAAAAATTTCAAAATCAAGATACTGTTTTTAGAATAACGCATACCAGATCTAATTGAAAAAAAATACTTCAAATAAAGATTACGAGGCCTTCATAGAATGTTTACCAAGCAAAAATCACAAATTAAAACAACAATAAAAAATAAACGAGGATAAATCGAGCTTACTATTCGGGATTCATGGCTAGGAAAAGGAAGGAGATCGGAAAAAATACGAGCAACTCCAAAGATGACGTAGAAGAAACGCTTTTCCGGCGAGAATTCAAAGGTCGATGCTTGAAATGACGCCGGAGAGAGAGAGAGAGAGAGAGTAGCCGTGTAGAGAAAGGAGAAACCGAGGAAAATGAGAGGATGAGAGAGAGAAGGTGGTGCGTGTGTATTAAAAGCACCCAAAAACGTCGGAATTTTTTTTCTTTAGCCAAGTTGGGGTGACGTGGCATCGCAGATGAGGGCTTGCCACGTGTTTTTCACTCTTCATTCAATTTACGAAATTGGTCATCCTGTTCTCTTCTATTTCCTTAAAAAAAATGAAAATGAAAAAGAAAGCGATTGTGTGCTAAAATTCAAAATAAATTTCATTTTTATATAATTAAAATTTTTCCAATATTCCCATATTTGTTTGAGAATTGCATTGCATTTATTTATTTAAAGTTTAAACCTCTTTTTGGATTTTTTTTTTTTTTTGATGAAAACCTCTTTTTGGATTGCATTCACAACATGTGCTTCAATTGTACACGTTTTGTTTTCTTTCTGTAGGAAAAAGCAGTGGAAGCGATATGAGATTTTGGCAAATAGTCTAAATCCTTTGCTTATTTTCTAATGAATTGAATTAAATGATGATATTGACACATAAAAATTTTGAATCTAACTTCAGTTTTGAGATTTTATTGTATTTTTTATGATAATCATAAACTAGATTCAGCGGTAAAATCATTTATGTTAGAAATTTAAATCTCTTCAACTACAAAACTCATCTTCTTCAATTTGTAATAAAAAAATTTCATTACGGTTATATATACTATTTTTTCTTTTTCAATACTTTAATTTAACATCGAAAAAAAAAACAAAATAAACATGCTAGATTTTTATAAAATTTAACCCATCTTGGAGAGATTTTGGAATGTCTATAACAAATAAAATAAAAACATTTCGTTTGGCTAAAAATATGGAATTGTTGTCTCTTCATCATTATTTGTCCATGTTTATTGGAATGTTTATAACCAAGAAAATAAAAAATATTTTGTTTTGCAAAAAATATAAAATTGTTTTATGTTAATAATTGTTCTTAATAAAATCGTAGGTGATTCTGAAGGAAAAAAAAAATATATATATATATATAATAGATGCTTATATAAAAAATCACTTTATTCTTAAATAAAAATAAACACTTTCTACAATGCTTGTGTAGGTATTGGCCTTAAATCAACCAACATAATGAGTTGCAATGGCTCCTCAGTCCTCTCCATCCTCACGTATCAAGATAGAACCTTGGTATGATAGATTTTTTTTTTTTTTTTTCGGTTCTTTGATCAAAATACCATGTTTTGTAATGCACATTTAGCCCAAGAATAAAGCATGCAAATTTCCCTTCTAGGGGATGTCACTTTTTTTGAAAAAAAAAAAAAGGGATGGTTGTTGGATACATTTATTAGTAATATTGTTTGTTCCACAAATTTATTTTTCCTATGTTTTTATTTCTTTTTAGTTTCTAAATTAATGAAATACTGCTATATTTGGCTGCTGATGCAGAAAAGTAGGCACAAGACAAAAATATTAGGGGCAACTTTGTCCAGGTCCATTTGAAAATCACACTTCTGCAATTCATTATACCATTTTTCTTCTTCTTCTTCTTCTTCTTCTTTTGAGGTAAAATTTTCACTATTCCATTTGACTTGTGCAAGGCCCTAAATTATATTAATTAATATTTTACTAAAGATGAGCAATGAACTCCAAACCATTGTTCAACTTTTTGGAGTTATATATTTTATTGGTTTTAGTAATTCTTGCTATTAATGTCTTTTGCATGAATATGCCTTTATTAAAATCTAATCACATATATATATATACATATCTATATTATCAAAATTGTTTAAAAATGGTTAGGCTTACCTTATGTGATATGATTTAATATCTAAGAATAGTATCATGTCTATGTTACATACTAGTTTTACGCATAATGCATATTTATTTATGAAATTCCATTTTATATATAGTATTACATGTGATAAAAATTTGTTGCGCCTGCCATTATTAAAGCAATTGTCCCCAAACTTTTTCTTCCTTTTTGAAGGAATTTCCCTAAGCCTCTTCGCATGAAAATTTAACTGTACATGAGGTTTCATTTAAATTAATCTTGGACAATAAATTGTGTGATAAGAAATATTTTTTGTTGGATTTTACATATATTATGCATATAAATTAATTTTCCGGTAAGATATGTGTAAATTTTTAATAGTCAACACTCACTAATCTAAGCAATACCATTTATGATAATATTTTTCTTTTTAATTTTTCATTTGGTCTCTGCTATGGTATGTGGTAAAGTTTGAGAAAATTTTGTTTTCTATAAATTATTTTTCAATAAATTGATGTTGTTTGGTAAAATAATTTTTTTTCTTTATCTAATTGAGTATAATTTATTTAACTCAAATATTTTTTACTCTTAGAATTTGTTAGAATCTCAAATTATTATATAATTTTAGAAAAAAAATAATAATAAACAAAACATCGACAAAATTTGAAAGTGTTTAAAATTTAGTTTTAATAAATTTTTTCTCTTAAGGTTTATAATTAATTAAAATACTTAATAAATTATAACTACAACTAAAATAATATTTGAAACAAACAAATTATACATAATTATGTATGAAAAAGTAAAAACCGAAACCAAATAAATTACGTTACCAAACAGCATTTTAGTTTTCTTTTAGTGTTTGGTTTTATTTTGTTTTATTTTAGTGTTGGTTAGTAGTACGCAAATGTAAAATATAAATGTTATAATTTATATGTATAAAAAATAAACATAATATGTGAACAAAAACTTTTACCTGTCAAAGAATTATATAAATTCTTAAAAAAAAAAATTACACTTTCGCAAAAGATATGAAATTTTCATCAAATAAAACGGGTTTAGAAAAAAATCATACATGGAGCAAAAAGAGACAGAATTGAGAATACCCATCATTTTAGCAAAAAAAAGAGAATACCCAGAAGGAAAAAGATAAAAAGGTGTTTTAGTTAATTTAAGCAATTCACGGTTTATTTGGCTTGCGTCACTGACGACCCCAGAAGGTAAAGCTTCTTGTTTCGTAGTTTGCTTCACAAGGGTACACGTGTCGGTCCAAGAAATATAGAAAAGATCCAATGAGGGTGCGTGGAAAGACCGCGAGCGCGTGGAGGTATTTTCAGATCTTTTGGAGAAAATGCGTGTTCTGAATAGAGTTGTGGGGTCCACAACCACAAAACCACACGAACTCGATGCATTTTCATTGCTGCCGACGCAAGTTTTTCACACCTTCAGACTCTCTAAGGTCAGAGATGGTGGCTTAGGATGTGAGGTAGAAAAGCTGTTTTTGTAAAAGAATCTTTTTATGATTGTTTGGAAGGGAACATTAAAGTATTTAAATTTGGCTTAATAAAAGTTTTATTTTATTTTAGAAAAATTAACAGCGCCGCACCTCAAATTTTACAAATAGATATATAAATTTTTTCTTAGCATTTTAGTATCTACGCCAATAAAAATATCGTACCGTCATTATTTACGTCAATTTGAGACACACAAAGTTATTTTTGGACATATAAAATTCTCATGCCTTTTAAAGGAATATCAGAATAGAGAAAAATCTGAACTACTGCAAGATCAAAAGATAAATGCATTTTCTGGTGCACTAGATCCCTTTCGCATGGCAAGTGCAGAGCATACTCATAACATCTCTGTTGATGATGAACAAGACATAGTAAAGGAACTTCGAAAAAAAAAAAAGAAAATTTAGCCGGACATTTTATAAGTAGCAAACCACACAAATTTTTGTTTATTTAATTTTTCCTCTGCTTACAAACGGAAACAAGAACTCCTTATATAGGAGGAGGAAAGCAAACAATCATCATTACAGAATACATTTACCTAGAGAAAAAGCAAAGGGGAAAGCAAAAAGCGAAAACATAATTATTACAAACTGGAAAGCAAAAGTAAAAAGCAACCGAAAGTAGCCGAAAGAAGGGAATCTTGAACAGGAGAGTCACATGCTATTCTGACTGGGAGAGATGTTAAAGTTTCTGTAATCTGGATCGTCAGAATCAATGGACCCCATTCCCATATTTATTTTTCAGTCTCTGTAAGAGTTAGACTGAGGGCTAGATAGGCCGACATCCATATCTACATCTTCATATGGGTCTTGAGAGTCTTGGAAGTATTCCGAAGAGATTTGAGAGAGATCTTGGGGCATGTCCAAAGGAATACTATCAGCAGAGTTTTGATTTGAGGATTGGATGGGCCAGGATTGGATGGGCCTGGGTCATCGGGACCTTTATCTGGAATAATGAAAACTTCATCTGGACCTGGACCAATGTTATTTATTTCCATAAGCATGGTTTCAAGTTCTAGTCTTGGAATGGTAGACATTCTTCTGTTAGGAATAGTGGACCACTCGTAAGCCATTCCCTGTGCCCAGCAGTTGCTGGTGGTCTTGTTGAAACAGTAGGGCCTGTGGAGGATGAAGACAGAGGACATCTCCTTTTGCTTATCTGGAGGCTGAGTCCAAATGTGTTTATGCTACATAATTTTGTAGAGTTCTTCTCTCCACCAGGTAAGACCATGAAACCATTCCAGAAATGTCCATAAAAGAGAATCATGATTGACAGGATTAATGAGTTGATCAAGAAGAGGGATTGTGGGAAAGACTAAGGCAATGGAATGTTCTGTGACACAGCACCATAAATACCAGAATAATTCGTCAGTGAATGTTTGTTCTGGATTGATATAGAATGGGACCACACAGTAAAGGGTTTTATCAATAAGATAATCTGTGAAAGGTTGGTCCATGAAACGAATAACATGATCAAGATATAGACTCCTATGGTATTGAGCATAATTAAGGATCATCTGAAGGGGAAACTGAGGGTTGAGGACCGAATGAAAACTTCTCTGGATGGTAGCTCTATCAGGAAGATGAGGAGGATTGGCCATCATGATTAAGGGAAAGGATGAAATGTGGGAGATAAGCTTCATCGGCTGAGGCCTTGACAGGAGATCAGCAATAATGTTCTCTTTTCCTTTCAGATGTTTGACAGAGAAATCATATTTAGCGAACCAATTCTTGAGTCTCAGAACCTGTTTATCTGGAAGGGTCTTGTTCTTAAAATCAAGAACCTTTGAGAAGGACGAGTTATCCATGTGGATTAAGAAATGGTATCCGAGTAAATGAAACTCAAATTTTTTAATACCATTTTTATCCGCCAGAATTTCCTTGTAAATAGTGTGGTAATTTTTTTCTGCCTGGCTAAACTGTCCACTTGCATGGCCACAATAGTGGCGCCTTCCAGTCTCATCTTCTTCTAAGAGAATGGCTCCCCAGTAATTGTCACTAGCATCTGTCTGGAGGATTCTCTTGCCTGTACCAGGAATCTTCAGGGGAGGAGGATTCTGAGCTATCTCTTCGAGTTTTTTAACAGCCTCTGTTTGTTTATGGCTCCATGGCAGAGGATTCTTCTTTAAAAGAGCAGAGAGTTGACTGGAATGCTGAGCTACCTGGGGAATAAAATCTCTAACATAATTAACAATTCCAATGAATTGTTGGATTTGCTTAGCTGAGAGATTTTGATCCGGAAATTTGGTCAACTCCTTTGTCAAGTGTTCTCCGGATTGATAAACACCTTCTTTAATATGAAGGCCAAGAAAGTCAATAGACGGCTGAGCTAGGAAGCTTTTTTGCTCTAAGAGCATAATCCCATGTTGTTGAACAAGGTCATAAAATAGGTGTAACAATGCCAGATGTTCTTCAGAATTTTTTGAGAACAAAATGATATCATCAATATAGATAAGGGCCTTATCAAGGATGGGCTCAAATATTTTTAACATGGTCTTTTGAAAAAGGGAAGGAGCTACTTTCAGCCCAAAAGGAAGGACTGTCCATTGGTATTGAGCATTTGGGATACAAAAAGCAGTTTTTGGCCGATCAATAGGGTGGATGCCCACTTGCCAAAATCCAGCTTTAAGATCGAATATAGAAAAAAATTTTGCCTTGTGAAGTTGGGCAAAAAGAGACTGGATCTTTGGAAAAGGGAACTTATCATCTTTTAAAAAAAGGGATATTATCACCAAAAGTCTCTGAACTATATCGGGTTTTACGATTTAGTCCTATAACTTTTTTTTTTCTCAGTTTACTCCTCGAAGTGAAGAAAGCGTGTCACCGTTGGTCCTTTCTCATGCTATCAAAACCATTGAGAGAATAGAAAAGCTTAGACATTCTCTGGTAATGAGTATCGAGGTCTTTTTTCTTCAGGGAGCAGCATTTCATGGCAAAGTAGTCTTTTCGATTTTGTTGCTGCTGGGGCTGGCTTTTTCCAAGAAATTGGAAATGAAGCTCTTCAATGGCTTGATTCGGGGAGAAGTTGAGAAATTGTAACTGTCGGTATTCTCCCAAAGATTGCCACCAGTCACGAAGGAATCACGTAGTTCTCGACATGAAATCAATTAAGATGAGCTTAGGATTTGCATCTGGGCGGACAGCCTGATTATCCATCCATGCGGAAAATTCTTTGAATTTGGCTTCCCACTGATGAGGGGGAATGTTATCTAAAGAGAACCAAGGTCAATAGTTGTTTTTAGGAAATTCTTCCTTGGTACTGGGAATAGCATTAGGAATGGTCGTGTGTGTCTCTCCATAATCCTCATCTGAAGGGATTTCCACCGTTGGATCAGGAATGAGTGGTGCTAGAAGTTGGTTCTGGATCCGCCATTAAAAGTTCAGTAATGTTGGCCGGGTCTTCTTTACTGCTAGAGGAGTCAGTGCAAGAAGAGGACACATAGCTTGGATTTTTCTGGGATATAGCCATGTGTTGAGAATGAGGTTGACCAGAGGTGGAGGAACCATGGTGGAAGGCTGGAAAAGCCTTGAATCTGGGCCTTGGAGAAAGTCTTCTCGGAGTAGGAGAATGTAAAGGCCTGTCCTGGGGAAACTTCCTAAGAAGCTCGTATGTCATAGAAGGAGTAGTCCTGTGGACATTAGAAACTCCAGCAGGTGCAAGAAGGCTTCCTCGAGATCCTGTAAAAGAATATTTATGATCTTTGCTTTTTATATCTTCATCAATCTGCTGAAGCTGGGTTTGGAGCTGTCTGATTTTTGACTCTTTTTCTTGGAACTCATGGCCAAAAGAATTTTGGCTAATGAGACGATGGAGGTTTGAAGTTAAAGAGTCAATCTTCTGAACCAAATCATGATAAAAGAATTGGAGCTCTTCGGATAGCGAGCTAATTTTTTCTTCAGCAATAAGATTTCCTTCAACAAGCCTATCAAGCTTATTGTCAATACGTTGGAGAGAAACGGAGTTATTTTGGATGGCAGCAGACTGCCAATTAAGAACCTCTTCTCCAGAAGTCAGTGGGGCCATTTCTCCAGTGGGGAGAACTTTCTTTGAATGAACAAAAGGATGAGTGGCCGCCGAGGCTTTAGGGAAAGCAGGGAAATCTTCATCATAACTGGTTTGGGATCTCATCATCATACAAGGAACAAGTTGTCTTAAAGGAGGAACAACAACAGGTTTTGATTTACAGCTTTTTCTGATAAGCTCATGGATGGCTGTCCTGGGAGGATGAGGAGATTTCATCATGGGAGTGATCCATGGAGAATCTGGATCATCAGGATGATGTCTCCTATGGGGAGTAACTGGCTTACACCGGGTTACTGGCTTTTTTTTTTTCTGGGATATAAAAATCCCTTAGCATGCAGATGTCATCATCATCATCTGTGTCATTGTGGCAATCACAACCTGGATCACATTTTTCAGGAGCAATGTCCCAAATAAAATGGCCGTTGACTTTGTCAGTATAAACTTTCTTGCCGTCTGGATAGAATTGTGACACTGGGATTTTTTTTTCAGAGGCGTTAGGAAAAATGGCCATGGACTAAGCAAAGGGAAGACCGTCGGAAGAAGAAGCTTCTGACTCTGTGGCTTCTTCAGGGACTTTGTATGTGGTCTGGATGGTTCCGTCAGGAAGACGTTGATAGCGAGAGGCAAGGGCCTGTAAAGTGATGGGAGCCTCATGGGATCTTTTTTGTAATTTTTCATAATTTGTTAACCAAGTGGAAGGTATCCTGTCCATCAGCTCCTTCCTGCAAAGGGTAGGAGGAAACTGAACGATGGATGGTATATGAGGCTGTTCAGCAGAGACAAAGATAAAGGCAGGGCCTTTCTCCTGAACAGGAAGACAGAGATTGATAGTATGATCTTGAAGTCTGTAAATGAGCTGGTGATGGATTGTGCCAGCATAGGCAGATCCAACTTGAGGAGCACCTTGGATCTGGATCTGGAGAGCCGAAGTAAGATTAGGGTCTCTCAGAGGCATGTTAAAATTTGGGTAGAAAGTCAGCATAACACTACCACTATTGAAAGTGGTGGTGATGGTACAAATGACAGCATGTTCGTACATCATAAAAGTTCTGTTGAGGAGGGACAACCTGGCAACTGCTGAAATATTCGGTCTGCCATGAAAATTGAGAATGATACGAATGGCACCAAAATGAATATGAGAGTATCCTTGTTCACGCCACTGGTCAATGAAATCTTGAGGAATTTCAAGAGTGATATATTGTTCTTTTGAAGTAGCAGGAACAAGACAGTGGTCTAGACTAGCAGTCTGGATAAGCTCTTTTGTGAAAACACGGCGAGGGGAGATGAGCTGATGAATAGACCTTTTATGCCTTTTGAAGATGGCATAAAGACTAATAACAGGCTGAATGGTGGGATCAATCTGAGATCCTTCAGGAACATAAGTATATTCCATCAGGTTAGTAATAGAGCAAGAATGAGAAGTAAGATTCTATGAGGGGATAGAGAATGAAGAAGATGATGTTCGTAGGGAATCATCAGAGGAGGTAGAAGGAGATCTGTTCATAGTTGTAGGAAAAGGATTAAAACTGTCTGTAGATCTACGAGAAGGATGCATGATTGAAACGGATTCTTTCTCTTCGTTACCCTTACTAAGAAATGTTCATCATACTAGGACATCAATGAAGTACGTGGCATTGTTATACCGGTACACGAGGTCTGAAGTCACAAAGACAACTTCCTCTAGGTACTGGTTTCCAGCCGATATACCGCATCTTTGACCGCAAGTAAGGCTTTGATACCAACAGATAAGTGTAACTGATGTATTTTTTTCACTAATCTCATTCACCATTTCTCTTCTTTTTCTTTTATTCTGCTTTTCTTCCTTTGACTTAACTCTTAATTTTTAAAATTATTTTTTATGGTGATTTTTAAATGATAGATTTATTTTAACATTCAATTTTAGAGGGTTGTAAAGGAAGTTGAGAGAAGAAAAATAGCAACCAACTCTTGTTTATTAGTGGCCAAATTGTGAAAAAACTCAAGTGTGAAGAGGCTAGTGACAAAATTGATTTAAAAGGGTTTTGAGTAAGTTTTACTTTAATTCAACACCAAAATCGAATTCTCTAGCTCCAAAACATTGAAAAAAAATGCTTTTTGCAAGAATTGATAGCTAAGATTGAAAGAAATTTTTTGATTATTTCCCTTTTGTTGTCATCGATAGAGCATAGAGATGGGAAGAAAATTTCTGTCATTTTTGATGCCCCAAAAAATAGGTTTTCAAAATTTTCAATTGTGAAGTTACCACTTTATCCATCCTTCTACAATTCAATCATCTAAGACCAAGGACAAACATATATTTTTAACGTGCATTTCATATAGAAATTGACACAAATACAGATTGTGCAAAATGTTTGTCAGTTTAGGTACTAAATGCTAAAAAAAAAAAGTTTAGATACATTTTTATAAAAACTGATATAGTTTAGATACCTGCAGTGTTAGAAAATTTTTATCTAATAATCACTAATTAAAATTTATAAATACTAAATAAATTTATGAGTACGGACTTAATAAGAGTTTAAAATAGTATAATTCATCATCTCAAATAAAAAACTCATTTTAAATAATTTAGAAAATTCATTATTTCGCTATATTAACCTATTAAAACATTAATCTTTTTTTTGGTGAATTATTAAAACATTAATCCTTATATTGATTTTAGATTATTTAGAAAATTCATTAAACAAGTGTAATTGATGTATTTTTTCACCAATCTCACTCCCCATTTCTCTTCTCTCTTTCCCCCCTTTGACTTGACTCTTAATTTTCAATTTTTTTTTAACGGTGACTTTCAAATGATAGATTTGTTTTAACATGCAATTTTAGAGTGTCGCAAAAAAAGTTGATAAAGAAAAATGGCAACTAACTCTTGATTATTAATGACCAAATTGTGGAAAACTCAAGTGTGAAAAGTCTAGCGGCAAAATTGAATTAGAATGGTTTTGACTTTTGAGTGAGTTTTAGCTTAATTCAACATCAAAATCGAATTCTCAAAAATATTGGAAAAAATGGTTTTTGGAAGAATAGGTAGCTAAGATTGAAAAGAAATTTTCTCAGTTTTGTTGATGTCGATAGAGCATAGAGATGGGAAGGAAATTTTCTGTCGTTTTTGTTGCCCCAAAATATAGGTTTACAGAATTTTTAATTGTGAAGTTACCAATTTACCAATCCTTCTACAATTCAATCATCTAAGACTAAGAACAAACATGTATTTTTAACTTGCATTTTAGATGGAAAATGACACAGATATAAATGGTGCAACACTTTTGTCAGTTTGAGTACTAAAATGCTAAAAAAAAAAAAAATTACATACTTTTTTGTAAAAACCTATATAATTTAGATATCTACAATGTTAATAACTCTTTATTTTATTACAAATTAGGAGACATTTTTTTAATCCAAAAATCACTAAATAAAATTTATGAATACTAAATAAAATAAGAGTTTAAAATAGTATAATCCATCATCTCAAATAAAAAAATCATTTTAAATAATTTGGAAAATTCATTGTTTCATTATATTAACCTATTAAAACATTAATCTTTTTTTTTTTGTTGAATTATTAAAACATTAATCAATATATTCATTTTAAAAAAATTTAAAAATTCATTATCTATTTTTTCACTAATCTCACTCACCATTTTTTCACTAATCTCACTCTTAATTTTCAAAGTTGCATTTTAATAGTGACTTTCAAATGATAGATTTTATTTTAACATGCAATTTTAGAGTATTGAAGAGGAAGTTGAGAGATAAGAAAAATGGCAACCAACTCTTGTTTATTAGTGGCCAAATTGTGGAAAACTCAAGTGTGAAGAAGCTAGCGACAAAATTGATTTAAAAGGGTTTTGAGTGAATTTTAGCTTAATTCAACACCAAAATCGAATTCTCTAGCTCTAAAACATTGAAAAAATAATGGTATTTGGAAGCATGGGTAGCTAAGATTGAAAGAAAATTTTCTTATTATTTCCCTTTTGTTGCCGTCGGTAGAGCAAAGAGATAGGAAGGAAATTTCTGTCGCTTTTGCTGCCCCCAAAAAATAAGTTTTCAAAATTTTTAATTGTAAAGTTACCAATTTACCCATCCTTTTACAATTCAATTATCTAAGACCAAGGACAAAAATGTATTTTTAACGTGCATTTTAGATGGAAATTGACACAGATACAAATGGTGCAAAACTTTTGTTAGTTTGGGTATTAAAATACTAAAAAAAAAGTTTAGATACATTTTTGTAAAAACCGATATAGTTTAGATATATGCATTGTTAATAACCCTTTATTTTATTACAAATTAAGAGGAATTTTTTATATTTGAAAATCACTAATTAAAATTTATGAGTACCGACTAAATAAGAGTTTAAAATAGTATAATCGATCATCTCAAATAAAAAATTCATTTTAAATAATTTAGAAAATTCATTGTTTCGTTATATTAACCTATTAAAACATTAATCTTTTTTTTTGGTCAATTATTAAAACATTAATCATTATATTCATTTTAAATAATTTAGAAAATTCATTAAACAAGTGTAATTGATGTATTTTTTCACCAATTTCTCTCTCTCTCTCTCTCTGGACTTAACTCTTAAATTTTCAAAGTTGTTTTTTAATGGTGACTTTCAAATGATAAATTTATTTTAACATGCAACTTTACAGTGTTGTAGAGAAAGTTGAGATAAGAAAAATGGCAACCAACTCTTGTTTATTAGTGGCCAAATTGTGGAAAACTCAAATGTGAAGAGGCTAGCAACAAAATTGATTTAGAAAGGTTTTGAGTGAGTTTTAGCTTAATTCAACACCAAAATTGGATTCTCTAGCTCAAAAACATTGAAAAAAAATTGGTTTTCGAAGAATGGGTAACTAAGATTGAAATGAAATTTTCTAATTCTTTCCCTCTTATGCCATCGGTAGAGAAGAGAGATGGGAAGAAAATTTATGTCGTTTTCGCTGCCCCAAAAAATAGGTTTTCAACATCTTTAATTTTGAAGTTACCAATTTACCCATCACTTTACAATTCAATCATCCAAGATCAAAGACAAACATGTATTTTTAGCGTACATTTCGGATGAAAATTGACATAGATACAAATGATGCAATACTTTTATCAGTTTGCGTACTAAAAAATATGTTTAGATACGGTTTTGTAAAAACTGATATAGTTTAGATATCTGCAGTGTTAGTAACCCTTTATTTCATTACAAATTAAGAGGAAATTTTTTTATCCAAGAATCACTAAATAAAATTTATGAGTACTGACTTAATAAGAGTTTAAAATAGTATAATCCATCATCTCATATAAAAAATTCATTTTAAATAATTTAGAAAAATCATTGTTTCATTATAGTAATCCATCAAAACATTAATCTTTTTTTTTTTGGGGTGAATTATTAAAACAATAATCATTATATTCATTTTAAATAATTTAGAAAATTCATTAAACAAGTGTAATTGATGTATATTTTTACTAATCTCACTCCCCATTCCCCCTGCGAATTAACTCTTGATTTTCAAAGTTGTTTTTTAATAGTGACTTTCAAATGATAAATTTATATTAACATGCAACTTTAAAGTGTTGTAGAGGAAGTTGAGAGAAGAAAAATGGTAACCAACTATTGTTTATTAGTGGCCAAATTGTAGAAAACTCAAGTGTGAAGAGGCTAGCAACAAAATTGATTTAGAAGAGTTTTAAGTGAGTTTTAGCTTAATTCAACACCAAAATCGAATTCTCTAGCTCAAAAACATTGAAAAAAATGGTTTTTAGAAGAATGGGTAGCTAAGATTATAAAAAAAATTTCTAATTCTTTCCCTCTTGTGCCATCGGTAGAGCAAAGAGATGAGAATGAAATTTTGTCGTTTTTTCTATCCCAAAAAATAGATTTTCAAAATTTTTAATTGTGAAGTTACCAATTTACCCATCCTTCTACAATTCAATCATCTACAATCAAGTATAAACATGTATTTTTAACATGCATTTTAGATGGAAATTGACACAATACAAATAGTGCAATATTTTTATCCATTTGGATACTAAAATGCTAAAAAGAAAAAGATTTAGATATTATTTTATAAAAACGGATATAGTTTAGAGATCTGCTGTGTTAATAATTTTTTATTTTATTATAAATTAAATTTTTTTTAATTCAAAAATCACTAAATAAAATTCAAAAATCACTAAATAAAATTTACAAATATTAAATAAAATTTATAAGTACTGACTTAATAAGAGTTTAAAATAATATAATTTATCATCTCAAATAAAAAATTCATTTTAAAAAATTTTAAAATTCATTGTAATGTTATATTAATCTATTAAAACATTAATTTTTTTGGTGAATTATTAAAACATTAATCATTATATTGATTGTTACACCGTTAAAATTAATTCTGCTATGCTTGACAAATAAAAAGTTAGGACTTGAACTCTTGATTATTGTCCGAAGAAATGCTTGGTTGTTCATCAAACACAAGGTTTCAAGCCATTATTAACCTCTTTGAAATTTAAAAAAAAATAAAATAAAATCGATACTCTTTTTAAAGGTAAATATTATATAGGCTTGTTTATTCATATTTTAAATTATATTTTTATTTTGAAACATTTCAGAAGTAGCTATTAAAAGTTAACTTTCATTAAAATATTTTTTTCTTCTTTAAATAGCATGATAAAATGACTTTCATAACTTTATGTTTCTTTTACTGTTTCTTTCATAATTATTAGTATAAAATAATTTTATCACTTTATCATTAAAATGTTTTATCATATATTTTACATTTTCATTTTTATTTCTATGATATATGTACATATTTAAAAATATTAAATTGGATTTACTATATTTTCTTAAAATAAGGATAAAAAAAAGAGCATAAAAGAAAAGGAAAAAATAAATAAATAAACAAGCTTATCACACCCAAGGACCTTTGTCCACATCGATGTAGACATCTAGAGAAGAGTCTCCTTCATAAACCCGATGACCTTCTCCAAACCATCGTGAAGAGCCAAACCATTCGAGGCAAAAAGAGGAGAACCGGTCAATCTCCTTCTTCGTTGACAATCTGACGAACCCACAGATCCAAACAACACCTTAACCGCTGCATCCAATAAGGTCGAGCACCAACCAATAACGGGATATTTACGGATGCCCACCTCCACCTTTACCCATTCCGTCACCCAATTTTCACAAATTCCATGCTTCTCGAAATCCCATTCAACCCAATTCCACCACATCGAAGCACACTGCAGAAAATGGAGGATTTGAATCGAATCACCAAACTCTGAAGGATTTGAATCGGAAACACCAAAATGGGTAGGAGGATGATTCAAAGAAAGGAAAATAAGCAAAGGGTGTTTCTAAAATGTTTAACCGATGCTCAATTATCATTCTTCATATTTTTAATAGTGTTCAATTACCATTTTATAGTTTATCAGTTAAATCTAAAGGAATTTTACTAATGACAAAAAAGTGTTTATAAAGTGTTTTCAAATATCATGGTATAATTTGAAATAGAAATACACACGAGGATTTATATGATCTTTACTATTTTTTTAAGGAATTATTCATTAATGTTTTAAAAAACAATTCATCATGAAAAAAAATATTCTTTTTAAAGTAATAATTCTCTATTAGTTTTTTTTTAAAATGGTATCATATTTTTTAATAGAATAGTAATAACACATTTGAATATTAATTTTTTTTTTCAAGAAATATGTCTCCTGCTTTTTTTTTTTTGCATAATATATTTTATTATTGAAATAATATTTTAAGACAATTAATAATCAAGAGTAAAAAAATGTAGTAACACATTTAATTTTGTTACATCTTTGATTAAATTTTTGAGTTCTAAATCATTAATTGAGATTTTATTTATAAAATTTGCCATGTTTCCATATTTCATATTATAAACTGAGATAGTTTCAAGATGAATAATTCCCTTTGCGCTTGTCAATCTATTAGTAGGTCGAAATTTAAACTTGAGCTGCCTTATCAATTGTTGTGGTGATTTTTTGGGCTGCTCTTTGATCCAAGGATTGAGCCTTTTAGATTTGCAAAAAAAAAAAAACACAGTTAGAGTGGTATTAGCGGGGTGGCCAGCGTTCCCCCTCCGATGATAAAGTCAGTGTAGATCATCGCTAAATATTTCTTTAAATTTTAAAAGAAGAAGAATAAAGGAAAAATGGAGGGGGAAGCTTTTTTTGTGTTCTTGAGGAAAAAGATGAATAATTTAGGCCAGAGAGAGATAGAGTAGAGAGAAAATCAGTTATTGATTTTGTACGATAGTTTTTCCCAAATGAAAAGACCTCCTTTATTTTTAATCATCTATTCCTATATATATCAAGAATTAAAGGCCATGATCTATTGTAGAAAACCCTACTTGCCTGATGATGGACATGTGTCTTTGTAACAAATAATTGTGGGCTTTTAAATGACTTAATAGCCATTGGGCTTTGAATAAAAATAATACCTATAACAATAGTCTCTAAATTGATTTAATCTTTAGATTAGATCAATTTTTATTGACTATAATATGCTTAATAAAACCTATCAGTAACCAAAAAATTAATTCTGGTGTTGAGACTTCAAGGTTACACATTTTTCTCCATTTTTTTTTGCTGACTTTTCTTCCCTCTTTTTTTTTTCTTCTTTCTTTTTCTTCTTCCGCCGACTTTTTCCTCTTTTTTTTTTTCTCTCTTCTTCTTGCACCGACTCTTCTCTTTTTTTTTTCTTTTTTTTTTCTGTGGCGTCGACTCTTTTTCTTTTTCTTCTTTCTTTTTCTTTTTTCTGCCAACTTCTCCCTTTTTCTTTTTTTCTTTCTTCTTCTTCCGCAGACTGTTTCCCTTTTTTTTTTTTTATTTCTTCTCCTACTGACTTTTCCCTTTCTTTTTTTTTTTGAATAGAGACTAATTTGATGCTTATTGTGGTTGATATGTGCAGATCAGACATATTTCATTTTACTTCAGAAATTTAGTTCTACTTCTTTCATTTGGAATATGAAAGTATGAAATGATTTTTCTTGGTCTTTCACCTTTGATTTTTTGAACTATCGGATAATCATTGCATGCCGCTGTTTACTGCTTTGTTGTTCTTGTTTTTGAGATGTACGGTAGTATGATCCCTTTCTTTTTTTTTTTTGAATAGAGACTAATTTGATGCTTATCGTGGTTGATATGTGCAGATCAGACATATTTCATCTTGCTTCAGAAATTTAGTTCTACTTCTTTCATTTGGAATATGAAGGTATGAAATGATTTTTCTTGGTCTTTCACCTTTGATTTTTTGAACTATCAGATAATCATTGCATGCCGCTGTTTACTGCTTTGTTGTTCTTGTTTTTGAGATGTATGGTAGTATGATCATGTCGATTGGATTATGAGTATTCTGAACTTGGGTGGAAGTCGGGACCTGGGCAGAAGCTTGGGACCTGGGCTGAGGTCCGAGACTTGGGCGGAAGCTTGGGACTTAGGCTGAAACTCGAGACTTGGGTAAAGTCAATTCATGAGTTATGTCGGCGGTATTTAAGGGGTCGGTATGTAAGATGGGGCGTGTCTTGCATCTTTTAGTATTCCAAACCTTTTTTTGGAGACGACCAATCTGACAGTGAGCTCTTGTTGCATTTCAGATGTCTGGCCCTTCAATGTGTGGTGGTGGTAATTCCTGTCATTCCCCTTCTAGTTATCCACTTAGCTATCAGACTCCCTCTGACCTCGAGCCTAGGCTTTTCAAACTGGGAGTTTTTGATGACCCACCTTACCCTCGATCGGGGACTTGTATAGCTCCTAGAATGGTAGAGGTTTCAGACAGTTTAGACTCTGAGGCTATGGATGCTTCAGGGACTGAGGATCCTGAAGCTTATTCCCAGTCCTTAGTTCCTGGCGTTAAGCTTTCCCGGGAAAGGGGGAGAAGGAAAATGACAACTCTGTAGGGATTTAAGAGCCTCAATTTTGTTGGGTCCATCCTTTCTCAATCTGACTTGGATTGGTTGAGACTAGAGTATTCGATTCCTGACTAGATCACCATTCGAGTGCCTGATAAGGGTGAACTACCCAGCTCACCTTCGGCTGGTGAGATTGCCTTAAATCGATGGTTTTTTAAATGTGGATTCAGGCTCCCTTTTGCACCCTTTGTTTGTTGCCTTCTCTGTTCTATTCGACTAAGTCCCTTGCAGCTTAACCCCAATGCATGGAAAGGGCTTTTTTGCTGCTATGTGTTGTGAAGAGAAAACTTTGACATTGACCCTAGCCCTTTTGAGATCTAGGCCTATTTCAAGATTAGGTTAGCATCCAATAGAGTCGGTTCTTATTGCTACTATCCTTGTCATAAAAAGTTCTCCAGAAGCTTCTTGAGATCACCAACTGGCAGAAAGAGTGTTTTTTTGCTGGAGGTGACTGGGAAGGTATTAGCTTTGGAATTGAAGGTGAGCTTTTGGTTCCTCGAGAGTTTTGCGGGTACAACCACGGGTGGTGCTCATCCGTTCCTCAACTAGACGAGTCCAGCATCTCTAGGGTTTCTCACATTTTTAATCTTGACATAAATGTTAGGGACTCCAAGCTGCTTTTAGAGGGGACAAGACTAGCTGGTGGTATTGATTAGCTTTTTCCTTTCTTGTTATTTACTTCAACTATTTCCTGGATGACTAACCATTCTTTATGTTGGGCTTTCCTCTTACAGTGATATCTCAACCAGCCTCAAGTGGATTTATGAGGAACTTGCCAGGTTGCCTATCTATGGAGGCGTCTGATCGATGTTAGGTAAGCAATTCTGCTAAGACCAGCTCCGGTTCGACTCCTCGATCTTCTACTGCTGCCACTACCGGTTCTCCTCCTCTTTCTCCTAGGGATGCTCCCACTAGAAACTCCAAGGGGGCTGCCACCATGCCCAAGCTTAGGTCAGGCGAGGAGTTGACACCGAGTGTGAAGGCAAGTGCTTGCATTCTGAAAAGGAAGGATTCATCACCATAGGCGAGTGAAGGTGAGAGAAGCAAACCTTCTAGTCATTTAGGCAAGTTTGTAAGCTTATTATCGAAAGAGGTCCCGTCTGAGGCAAATAAAAGGCTATTTGGTCTTTCTGCTTCCTCACTTTCTGTTGAAGCATCTAGTTAGGTCATCTTGGTAAGCGTATCTGAAATTTATTTATTTATTTTTGTTGATCATTGATTGTTACATGTAATTTCTTATGCACATCTGGATTCCATGCATGCAGCTTTTTCAGTTTACAAGCTTCAAGAGCATATCGATCGCCAACGGGAGAAAGCTGCTGCTGCCGAGGCTTGCCTGAAAGAAGTTGAGAAGGAGTTAAAAGAGGCTAGAAAATGTGTGGTGGATTTTGAGCATGCCATGGCGAGGAAGGATTTCGAACTTAAAAGAAAAGACTTCGAACTCAAACAAAAAAATTCAAAGTTGAGGAGGAAAGACCAACTTCTGGTCACGTCTAATGCTCGGTTTAATGAGCGGCCGAAAGAAGCTGGAGTCGAGGCTAAGGAATTGAGAGCTGATCTTAAAGAGGCAAAGAGAAAACTCCAGCTGAAGGAAGATGAGCTCTCCAAGCTATTTGTTGATGCTGATCACAAGTTCGAAGTATGGGCTAACTCTGCCCTCCAAGCAATTAAGTCTAAGTTCCCAGACCTCGACTATAGTTTGCTGGACCAGTCCCTGGAGCAAGATCTGATTCCTCTAGCCTCCGGCTCTAGGGCACCTACTACAGATGTTTCATCTCTTGAGGGCACATCTATTCCTCCATTTGAGTTGGATCCTTCAGCTCCTGGATCAAGCTCGCCTCCTAAGGCATCTTGACCTCAGTCTTTCGCCTCCATCACTGCCATTTCTATACATTCTCTTTGCAAACTGTGTTTAAAACTCATTTTGACATGCCAAGGCCTTTTTTTTTTTTTTACTTTCTGATTAAATATTTCTATTGTTGTAGTCGCATTATTTGGAAAAAGACATTTATGTTGCTACAATGTGTTTCTTGTTGTTGTTTTTACTTTTTTTTTTTTTTTTAAATAAAGCTTGAGATTGAATTGAACTTGTCTAGGTGCATCTGGTACCTTGTTTCTAGTACCTTGTTGCCCATACTTTTTCTTGTTTCTCATTTGAGAAACCTGGAATAGTTATGATATACTAGGTGTTGCTTAGCTGTTTGATTCGGTTCGGAGAACGTTCATCTCCTAGGGCGCTTAGCTTTTGGTCGAATCTGATCCAAACTTAAAGAGCGTTCAGCTTCTGGTCAAATGAGTCCGGCTTAGGGAGAATTCAGCTCCTGGTCGAATATTAGTCTTGCTCAGGGAGTGTTAAGCTCCTGAATCCAAGCCTAGCTCAGGGAGCTTTAAGCTCATAGTCGAATCTGAGCCCTGCTCAAGGAGCGTTTTGCTCCTGGAGCGTTCAGCTCCTAGTCGAATATGAGACTAGCTCAGGAAGCATTAAGCTCCTGGTTGAATCTGAGCTTAGCTCAGGGAGCATTCAATACACTTGTGTTTTGGAAGTAAAAACTTACACGCATTTTTTTTTTGAAAAAGGAAATCTCATTTTATTGAAAAACATTTAGTGCTTACAAGCCAAAAGCTATTACATTAGTTACTGAAAGTAAATTTTCAAACGTTCTGCATTCCACAGGTGAGCGAACGTCTTTCCATTGTCTCTTTCCAGCTGGTATGTCCCAGGTCGGATCACTTTCTTCACTTTGTATGGGCCTTCCCAAGTCCGTCCCATTGCTTCAACTTTATGTTTTTGGTATTTAATGTAACTTTCCTCAAAACTAGGTCACTGGGTCGGAATGTTTTTTGTTTGAGCCTTGAATTATAGTATCTAGCTGATTGTTGCTGGTAGATGGCTACGCGCATTTGAGTGAAGTCCCTTATGCTTGTCCAACTTGGTTTTCAAATTGTGCTTGATGATTTTATTTGCAGCTTCAACTTGGCCATTAGCTTGTGGGTGAAATGGGGAAGAGAATGCAGCTTTGATTCCTAGATTCGAGCACATATATTTATAATTTTTGTTATCAAATTGTCTTCCATTGTCCGTGAAAATAGTGTGAGGTATTTCGAATCGACAGATAATTGATTTCCAAATAAAACTTGAAGTTTTAGCTTCAGTGATCGTTGACAATGGCTCAGCTTTTACCCACTTGGTAAAGTAGTCGATGGCCACTATGGCATATTTCATTTGGCTTCGTCCCATTGAAAGTGGACCGATGAGGTCAACTCCCCATTGAGCGAATGGCCAAGGGCTCACGAAAGAGGTGAGCTGTTTTGGTGGTTTTCTTTGCACGTTTGCAAACCTTTGGCAGGGGTCGCATCTTCTCTCAAAATTTTTACTTCTCTTTGCATAGTTGGCCAGTAGTAGCCTTGGCGGATTATTTTATGTGCTAGCGAACCGCCTCATGTATGATTTCCACAAACTCCTTCTTGGACTTTTCTCAGGACATAGTTCGCTTCCTCTTCTCATAGGCATCTCAAATAGGATAATGAGAAGCCTCTCTTGTATAGTATTCCGTTGATCAATGTATAGTATGGTGCCTTATATTTCAACCTCCTGGCCTTTAGCTTGTCTTCTGGCAGGGTATCGTCCGTAAAAAAATTGATGATAGGGTCCTTCCAACCTAGTCTTTCTTCGATCAGGTTTACATCTTTCTCTTTCTCTTTTTCTAAGATGCTGGGTTGTTTTAAAGTTTCCACGAGTATTGTGCATACGAGCTCCGATTCAGTAGCTTATGCTAATTTGGCTAGAGAATCGGCATTCAAGTTCTCAGTCCTCCGAATCTGAGTGATGTGGTGCTCCTTGAACCTATTCAACAGCCCCCAGACCACCTCCAGGTAACTGATCATGCTTGCTCTTTTGGCTTAATACTCTAAGTTGATCTGTTTCACCACCAGCTGAGAGTCACTGTAGATGTGCAACCTTCGTGCTCCCATTGACCTTGCCATCTTAAGTTCTGAAATTAAAGCCTCATACTCTGCTTTATTATTTGATGCCCTAAATCCAAGTCTGAGTGTGTACTCTAATTTGACATGATCAGGTCCCGGGGTGGTCAGGATGAATCCTACTCCGCTCCCTTGCTAATTGGAAAATCCATTCGTATGCAAAATCCAGAATATGGTCGGTTGGGCATCACTTGTTACATCGTTAATATATGAAATGATGACTTTGCCTTCTTCCGGAATGGTGAACTTGGCGATGAATCAGCCACCGCCTGAGCATTTATTGCCATACGGGGTTTGTATGATATCTCATACTTCCCCAGCTCGATAGATTACTTAATCAGTCTTCTTGACGACTCTAGCTTTTGAAGGACTTGTCTCAAAGGGTAACTGGTGGGCACTGTTATTGAATGGGCTTGAAAGTAAGGTTTTAGCTTCCTTGAAGACACGACTAGTGCCAGGGCCAATTTTTCGATGCTTGGGTACCTCTTTTCTGCTTGCACCATAGCTTTGCTGATGTAGTAGACCAGAAGTTAAGTCGTCCCTTCTTCTTGTACGAGGGCTGCACTTACCTCCGTTTTAGAAATGACCAGATACATGAGTAGTGTCTCTCCACAAATAGGTTTCTACAATAGTGGCAATGTGCTTAGGTACCTTTTAAGCTGGGTGAAGGCCTTTTCACAGTCCTCAGTCCAGATTAAATCTTTAGCGCCTCTAAGGATTTTGAAGAACGACAAGCATTTGTCGGTGGCTCTTGAAACGAATTGATTAAAGGCTGCTATCTTTCCAGTAAGCCTCTGGACGTTCTTCACCTTCTGGGAGGAGGTCATCTCCATGATTGCTTTAATTTTTTCAGGGTTGGCCTCGATCCCTCGCTGATTCACCATGAAGCCCAAAAATTTTCTTGAGGATATTCCGAAAGCACAATTTGTCAGGTTGAGCATCATCTTATATCTTCTTAAGATATTAAACATCTCATATAGGTGATTCAGATGCTTGGTTGCTTTGACGCTCTTCACCAACATGTCATCCACATACACCTCCATCATCTTCCCAATCTGTTCGGCAAACATCTTATTCACCAACCTCTAGTAGGTAGCTCTAGCATTCTTAAGTCTGAAAGGCATCACTTTATAACAGTATAACCTGAGATTGGTAATAAATGCAGTCTTTTCTTGATCGTCAGGATGCATTCCAATCTGGTTGTATCCTGAGAATGCATCACAAAAACTGTATAACTCATTTCTTGCTGTTGAGTCCACTATCTGGTCAATTTTTGGCAATGGAAAACTGTCTTTGGGGCACGCTTTGTTAAGGTATATGAACTCCATGCATGCTCGCCACTCTCCATTGCTTTTTGTGACTAGAACCACGTTGGCCAACCAAGTGGGGTACACTGCCTCCTTGATAAGTCCAGCCTTCAAGAGTTTCTCCACCTCTTTCTTGATCGCCTCATATCTCTCGGGATTGAAAATTCTCCTTTTTTGCTTGATTGGTCTGAAGCTAGGATCAACATTCAACCTGTGAACTATTACCTCCGAGTCGATTCCGGGCATGTCTTTGTGGGACCAGGCAAAAACGTTAGAATTGTCTTTCAAGAACTCCACAAGTGTTTCCTTCAACTCCGATGAAAGCAGTGTACCAATTCGTGTGATTTTTGTTGGGTCGCATGAGTCCGGTTGGACGCTTGAGAGTTCTTCCACCTGTTCTCCTCGAAGCATTCCTTGCCTTCTGTCCTCTATCTCTTCTTCTAAGAACTCCTCGACCATTGCCTCAACCTCCATCATCATTGATCCTTCAATCATTAGATTCTTTATAACTTTGGAAGTCGGTGAAGCGTTCTCGTGATCAGTTTTGGGTAGTGCTGGTGAATCAATATTTTCGGGAGGTGATTCGGAGCATTTCTGCTCGCAGTACTGTACTGGCTAAGAGCATTTCTGCTCAGAGGATATCGTTTGAATCAGGAGATTGAGCTTTCCATGCTGCGGATCAGGGTGCTTCTGCCTGAAGTTTAAGAAGATGGGCAATGTCTCTGAATGTGCACCTTTTTCTTGAAGAGCTATGGCATAACACTATCTGAATTCATATTGATCTCCTCTTACTAAGCGACGCCTCCACCTTCGGTTGGGAACTTGATCATCAAATGGTATGTTGATGTAGCTGCTCTCAGGGCATTATGAGTTGGTCTTCCTAAAATGGCATTGTAGGTGGATGGTGACTTTATCACAAGAAAATTCACAAGAACAATGGACCTATTAAGAACTTCTCCAATGGTGAGGGGGAGCTTGACGGACCCCTCAGGAAAAACAGTTTCTCCAACAAATCCCATGAGTGGTGTTCGTACCGGTTGAAGGATCTCTCTTCTAAAGCTCATCGCGTTGAAAGCAATTGCATACAAGACGTCCACTAAGCTCCCATTGTCAATCAACATCTGATACACCATGTGGATAGCAACCTGAGCTGTTTTACAATGGCATCATCGTGTGGGTGCTGAACCCTCAATGCCTCAACATTTGTGAATGTTATAGAAAAGTTCTTCCTCTGATTTGCTTTCATTGGTCTAAAATTGCAGTTCACTTCATACTACTCATTAAAACCCTTTGCATCCCTTGAGTATGCCTTCCTCAAACAATTCAACTCGCCTCCGACTCTAGGTCCGCCCATATTTGTTCTCACATTTCTGAGTATGTTCCTCGGATGCAGTGATGTTGAGGGTGCCCTTCCTCTCTCAATGTCTTCCCGCCTCAAAGGAGCTGGAGCACGAGGTTCTGTCGCTTTTGCCAAAAATTCCTTTAGTTGCCCACTCTGAATTAGGGCTTCAATCTCATCTTTCAACTCCAAACACTCATCCGTGGTGTGCCCATAATCTTTATGGTATCTACAAAATTTTCTATTGTTTCTGAATTTGAAAGGTGTTCACATTGGAAATGGTTTCTTCAGCAGCTTATTCCCTTTCGATTTGCATTAGCACTTCTAAACGAGTCATGTTAAGGGGGGTGAACCTTTCGAACTTGCTCCTGGAAGGTCGAGGACCAGAGTTCATCTTTTCGTAGCTTCTCTTGCTACTCTAGGGGATGTTTTTCTAGTTCCTCCTGAAGTCAGGCCTTCCATCATTTCCTCCCTGGTTGAGGTTCCTCTTGGACTAAATGATTACCTCTGCAGAGATATGTTTTTGGGCCTCCATCAGCATCTCTGAGAATACCCGAGGTGGGTTTTTGGCTATTGTCTTTATGAAGTCCTCATCCCGTACTCCATCTTGCATGGCTTGGATGGCGCAGTCATCGCTGCAACCCTTTATTTGCATCATCACGTCTGTAAACCTTTGAAAATAAGCTTTCAAAATCTCACTTTCTCCCTGTACCACAGACGACAAATGGGAAGGAGGCTTCTTTACTGGTCTAGCCTCTATGAACTGTACCATGAAAGTGCTCTCTAATTGGCTAAATGAATTGATTGAGCTAGGGCGCAAGCTGGTGAACCAAGTCCATGCCACTCCTCTAAGGGTTAAGGGAAAATCCCAGATCATGACGGCATCTCCGGCTGCTTCAAACTCCATCCAAACTTTGTAAGCCCCTAGGTGCTCAGCGGGGTTAGTCCTGCCTTCATACTTCTCCACAGTTGGTATTTTAAAGTTCTGCGTGAAGATAGCCTAGCGTATCACTTCCTCGAAAGGTGAGGCTGCTTGTCCTGGTCCAGGAACGTAGGCATAAAGTTGTGGATTTGGGGCTTGATATCCCCATAACGCTGGATATCGATGATGGTTGCATAATCTCATATCCGCCTTATCCCCCAGTCTTCCTTTCTCGTCTTCAAAATTTTGCCTCTCCTCAGCTTCAATCTTATGTCTCTCATCGGCTCCGATTCTCTGTCTTTCCTTAGCTCCAATTATCTGTCTCTCTTCAGCTCGGATACGCGCTCTTTCTTCTTCCAACTCGGCTTGCTCTGTACGCTCGACTCGGGATTTTGCACGCTCCCTCTCTTCTAGCACTCGCTTTCTTGTGTTGAGTGAAGCTCTAAGATTGCTGAGGTTCAAGCCGACATCTGGTGAAAAGAAAGTGTCACTCATTGACCTGATACGGGAGTTGCCTCACTCATCTCCCATTTATTGGCGTGCCGAGGACGGATAGTTCCTGTTTCTTCTCGTCTCACCTCAGGGTGATCTTGGGTATGCCCTTGATGGCCCAAACTTCCCGTGGTTGCGTCGATATACGTTCCTGACCTGAGTTTCCAACTCTCTCTCTAATACTCCCCTATCTTCACAGATTTGAGAACAAACACGGGGTCGTGGAGAATCCACCGGAGTTGGGCTCCTCCTGGTTTGGGAATTAGGCTCATGGTTAGTCTGTTGGCTGTGTTCAAGCAAATTGAGGATCTAGTCCATTCGATTCTCTAAATCGGATATCCGGGCACGCTCTAAGCGAGGGGCTACTCGTCTTTCACTTCGTCTCTGAGCTGAAGGCAGTTGTTGTGAAGGCAGTGCTGTCGGTTCAGCTGCTAGGGCTGAAGCTTCTCGGTTTAGAACGAAGTTGGTTCTCATAGGTCGCTTGCCCATTGCTCCTCTGTTGGACGGTTCAGCTCCTTCCATAATACTTTGTTGCTCCATATGTGTATTTGGAATTTTTTGACTTTTTGACTTCAACGTTGACTTTTTTGACTTTTCCATTTTTTTTCTTTCTACTCGGGAGCAAATCAAGATTTATTTATTTATTTATTTATAATTTTTATGTACAGGAACAAATCAAGACTTTTTTCTTTGCTTTGTATGGGAATGAATCAAGAAACAAAAACATTCAATCTAAAACAAAGAAAATAAGATGCCAAAAATAAAAAATGGGACAAAATCAAAAGGGACAAAACTCAAATAAAAGATTTGGCTACTACCTAAATGAGATCTAAAAAAAAATCAAATAAAGAAAATTAACCTTATTACAGAAAATTACCTCAAGCTGTGGAGAAGCAACTAATATCTGAAACACCTAAACAACAAAAAATGTTTTTTTTTTAACTATAATGAAATAAATGTTTCCCACGGACGGTGCCAATTTGTTGTAGTGATTTTTTTTGTTGCTCCTTGATCCATGGATTGAGCTTTTTAAATCTGCAAAAATAAGAAAAACACAGTCGTAGGGGTGCTGGCAGGGTGGCCAATGTTCCTCCTCCGATGGTAAAATCAGTGTAGATCATCATTAAATATTTCTTTAAATCTTAGAAGAAGAAGAAGAAGAATAAAGGAAGAATGGAGGGGGAAGCTTTTTCTGTGTTCTTGAGGAAGAAGATGAATAATTTAGGCCAGAGAGAGAGAGAGTAGAGAGAAAATCAGTTATTGATTTTGTACGATAGTTTTTCACAAATGAAAAGACCTCCTTTATTTTTTATCTTCTCTTCCTATATATATCAAGAATTAAAAGCCATGATTTGTTGTAGAAAACCCTATTTATCGGATGATGGACATGTGTCTTTGTAACAAATAATTGTGGGCTTTTAAATGACATAATAGCCATTGAGCTTTGAATAAAAATAATACCCATAACATCAATAGTTTGCACTTAGTACTTACTTATAAAAAAACAAAGCTCAACCGAATTAAATAAATTAAAATACTATGATAATAATACTTTTATTAATGAATATTATGATGATAATTTTAAGTTTAAAATTATGTGGGTTAGATATTATTAAATTAAAAGCTATTATCACAGCCCTTGAATTTATTTAAAGGTCAACTTAATTATTTTAAAATTATATATATATATATATATTTTACCTATTGGATTGATTTAAGAGCTGATATTAAATCAGATTTATAGTTCATTGGATATAACAATGTTAGCTTTCTCCAAATAGAATTTTAGTATTTTAATAAATTTATATTTGACTAATTGAATTTTAAATCTTAATCTGTGATCTAAAAGTTAATAAAAAAATATAATTTTTAAACTATCAAATCAATCTGACATAAACTTGACTCAAAACTGAAGTCAGATCGACTTGATAGTTTTAGAATCATAACGTTTTTTTTTTTCTTTTTGATCGCTTCAATAACGTTTTTTTTTTTCTTTTTGATCGCTTCAAAGTTGAGATTAAAAAGCACTTATTTATAGTTTGACATATCTTGATAGGGTACATTTTTCCCAAATAAAATTTTTAATATGTCAATAAATTTATATTTGATCACCAATTAAGTTATAAATCTTAGTTTTTAATGTGATCCAAATGTACCTAATTTGGTTAATACTATATTAGCTAGGTATTAAACTATATTAATTAGTTTTTAAAAAATCTGCATTTTTAGTATTTTTTTTAGTTGAAATTTGATACACTTTAATACTAATGAAGTGATTTGTAATATTTAAATAAAATAAAATAAAAGATATTAAAGTGCAAAATTATAAAAATAGTTTTAATATTTTATACTTTAAGATCCTTTATTTAAAAATTACTACAATTTAATATCAATTATTTAAAACGACCGTTAAATCTGATAGTCAAAAATCAAACAAAATCTAAAGTACAACAAATTAAAAAGTCAAAAGTCAAAAATTTAAATTGCTAAATAGAAAAGTATAAAAGTTTAAAAGGTGAGACAATCTAAATACAAAACTTATATCTTGTCTAAGGAAAACAGTAACTCTCTGAGTGGTTTACTAATTAATTTTTCTTTTTATATTTTTTTATAAAGTTTTTCTAATTACTTAGGAAAAATTTCACTTACACCCTTTAATATTTGCATTTATTTCGTAAAATATTCAGAAGTTTAAAAAAATTCATAAATACTCTGCTATTTATGCTTTTCTGTTAACTGAAATTCTTTTTCCTAAATAACGATGTAAAATATTATGAATGCCCTCATTTATAGTGTGCTACTTAAGATTTTTGTAATAAAGAAACAAGGTTTAAATGCATTTTAATATCCTCTATAATTGAATTTGTTCATTTAGGAGTCTCTACAATTAATTTGTGCAATTGATACATTCTAAAATGAAAAAAGTTGCACATTTGTCCAATGTAGTTGAAATTGACAACAAAAAGTTGCACATTTGTTCAATTTAGTTAAAATTAACAAATTCTATCAATTTAAAATTAACATATGACTTTAAAAATTATTATTTTCATTTTTTCTTGTACCAAAAATTAAAAAAAAATTAAAACATGAAAAAAAAATTTAAAATTTATTTATGGTTTTTTTTTTCTCTTTTTTAATTTTTATTTTAAGTTTTTGGTAAAATTGAAAATGAAAAAAATAATTTTGAGGATCATATATTAATTTTAAGTTTATATAATTTTTCAATTTTAACTAAATTAGACAAATATATAACTTTTTTTTGTCAATTTCAACTACATTAAACAAATGTGCAATTTTTTTCAATTTAAAAGGTATCAATTGCACAAATTAATTGTAAAGACCCCTAAATAAACAAATTCAATTTAAAAAGGTACTAAAAAGCATTTAAGCCAAAAAAACAATAAAGGGACTGCAGGACTATAAGGAGGAGGAGAAATATATATATATTTCTCATTTATTTCAGTTTGCCGGCGGTCACCAAGAGAAAAAATAAAAAATTTCTTCCTCAAATTTTTTTCCCTCAAGGTTTGAAATAGATTACCTAAGGATTTTTTACCATTCTAAACATTTTGGTGGTTAGACTAATCAAAGTCACATTTACCACCTTGACCGAAAAACTTATTGATTGGATTTTTGAAAATTTCGGGCACTCTTTATTGAAATATTTGTACAAAAACTTTCTCTCAACATCCTTTACAAAACTTAACCTTTAGATTTAAAAATTAAAAGCTAGATTGAAAGTTGCCATTAAAGCTTCCTCTCAACCTTCATTTGTTTAGTTTAGTTTTATTTTATTTTTTTATTTTTTTAATTTTCATTTTTGAGTTTTGTTAAAGAAATCAGAATTGGAGGACAATAAATGTAGCACTTACTCTTGCTGCGGGGTTTAGTTTTGAAGAAGAAACATAGGTTAAAGACATTCGGTACTTTCTATTATTCATTTTATTCAAACTGAAGCATCTAAAATTAATCTAAACATTTCAATGTTTTTAATTTAAAAAAAAAATATAGTTCAATAGAGTTAAATATAATATATTCTGTCAAATTGAGATCATTTGCATTGTACGCAATATTAATTTTGTACAGCATATATTGGTTAGCAAATTAAGTCATTGTTTGTTAACAAATTATCAAATATTAGTCAGTATTTTTTTCTATTTTAATAAATTAACAAATATTAATAAATTAAATTTTAATGTATCACGTGCTCGCGCACGTGATCCAATTTTAATTGAATATGTTAGAACTAATCTAATTGGACTAGATTGTAATTTTTTGCAAAATTGAAAATATTGAAGTATTTAAATTAATTCTAGAGACTTTAATTTGAACAAATTGAATAATAGAAATACTAAAGTGTATTTTAGTAGGATAAGAAGAAAAAGAATTGTTAGTAGGCCTAGCAATGTGTCGTGACGTATTTTGTTCATGTTAAAATTTATTCATCTAAATTCAATTCGTCAAAATTTTGTGTTAAAATATACAAATCCAAACTTCTTAAAAGTATATACGGGTTCATATCGTATTAAGCTAAATTTTAGATTCGAACCGTGTTATATTGTGTTCGTATCAAAATTTATTTATTTAAACTTTATCTATTAATTTTAGCTTTAAAATATAGAAATTTAAACTTTTAAAAATTCATAATAATTCCGTATTAATGTATCTACTGAAATTTATCAGATTTAGTTGTTAGTGTGGGTGAGAAGGAGAGAAAGCCATAATTTTATATAAATATTTATATATTTTTGTTTTTTTTGGTGAAAATTTATATTTTTTTGTTACATGTATATTTGTACATGTTTTTGATGAATATATGATAAAAAATTTGGTTTTTGTAGTTTTTATACTTTTAATGATGCTCTATTATCATTTTACTTTTTTTTAGTTAAATATGTTAATGAATTATTTCACACCACAAACAATAAATTATTAAATTATATGGGTAAATTTTACAGAGTCTCTGTGATATTTTCCCAATTACTGAGAAGTGAAATCAGAAAACAAAGAAATGAAGAATCATCTACTAGCGAAGAGCAAGCAAATTATGATGTCGTTTCGTATCGTGTTATCGTGTCGTGTAATATTTTGCCAAGTCTACTTTTAATGATGCTCTATTATCATTTTACTTTTTTTAGTTAAATATGTTAATGAATTATTTCACACCACAAACAATAAATTATAAAATTATATGGGTAGATTTTACAGAGTCTCTGTGATATTTTCCCAATTACTGAGAAGTGAAATCAGAAAACAAAGAAATGAAGAATCATCTACTAGCGAAGAGCAAGCAAAAACAAAAACATATTTTATCAAACGCAATGTAAAATTATCAGATTTTCTGCGCCTCTTTCTATCACTGTCTCTCTGCCTCAGGCTATCAGCCATCGCGAAAGATGCATAGATCTTCAAGTGGTTCAAGGGTCTCCGATGGCTTCGTTGTCACCTCTTCTTCTTCTTCATCATCAACTTCACAATCTTCAAAAGCAACCTCAGATAACACTGATGAGCACCTGCCCACATATAATCCTCTCTCCCATGCCGCCAAGAGAGAGCGCTCTCGTCTCAGATCCGCTGAGAACGCTATCCACTTTATACCTCTTGTGCTTGTTCTCTGTGCCATCATCCTTTGGTTCTTTTCCAAATCAGGTATATAAAAAAAAGAAAAAAAACCATTACGGCATTACCAAACCCATATAACCATTTGTTTTTCTATATATTTTCCTATGCTTAGCAAATTATTGCTTTCTTTGATTTTTTGGGTATTTGGTTTGAAGTGTAGGAATTGATAGTTTTTGTTTTTTTGGTTAGAATCAGTTTGGGTTGTTTTCTTATCATGGAGATAAAGTGTTCGATAATATTTAGTGCTTGATTAGAAAGTTTAAATTTTTTAAATTTCTACGTTTGTTTCTTTTGTTTTCAAGTTGGAAGATTTTAAGTTAAAGAGAGTAATGCTAGTTTTGTTGAATTATATTCTGGGTGTCGTAATTTTTAGAAGGAATACTAATTATGTGCTTGTTTTCCTAGTTATTTGATTTTTTGGTTTTATATCCTATTGTACCTGATATGCATATATGAAAATAGCTTTGTTTCTCTATAAACTGTATGAGGAAGTAAATAGTATGAACTGTTTTATTTTTGTCTATGAACTGTTTGAGCAAGAAACAGTTTTTTAATTCTTTTTTTTTTTGGTGAAAAGAAACAGTTTTTTAATTCGAGGATGTGAGATTTGGTTGTTTCATATTTTTATCTTCATCAGTCAAATTTCCTTTGAAACTCTACAGGGGAGTTAAGTGGGGAATTCCTTTATGCAACAGTTTTATTTAGTTGATAAGAATTAATAAACTAAAAAGAGTATTTCCTTTTTCTCTGTTTTCTTTGTTGTGAGGGAGGAGGAGAATTGGCAGCTGTACTAATTCTCCAGTTTCTTTTATATTTTCTTACAATCTACTTGCGTCTTTGAGATATGACATGAATATATATGTATGTGTGTGTGTTTTGAAAATTTTTTGGATAGAAAAGATTAATCCTTCTAGGTTGTTTAGTCTTTTGCTTACCTTTACCAATTATATCATGGCAAACAAAAAAGAATGCCATGAACTAGCTGTATTATCACTTAATTTTAGACAAAAGATGGCTTGGTATAATTTGTATCATTGTTTTGGATCATCATTGTCGTTTTCTAATTGTAACATGTATTGATTTGCTGATGAAAAATTGTATTGATTTTGTTTTGCCAGGACCAAGGTTATGAGGGTCAATGGCAATATTGGCAGTAACAATACAAAGAGAAGCTTAGAGGACTTTGATTAAGAATACAACACATACTAAAGAGACATAGTTAGTGTTTGGGGGTGGGGTGGGGTGGAGGCGGGGTTTGTCTCTTATCTGGAAGAGCGACCAATATATGTGAAAATGCGATGATATACCAATTTCTTTTCTTAGTGGAAAGCCAAGATATGCAATCTTGTTCATTCTTTCTTTTATTATTATTTTTAAGTGAGAATGTGCATGTCTTAGTATATTATAGATGTTGTATTCAAATCATTGTCATACTTGATCTGAAAAAGATTACATGTATTTTTGTTTGGTTAATGCATATTTTTATTGGTATATGGTAATCTGAGTATTGAAGCATTGTTTTGATGAAGATTATATCTTCTTTTGCTTGAAAGGAAAAGAAAAGCGTATCCATATTAGGCAGAGAAAATAATCTTTGATATTGATAGTGATCATAGGTTATTTTCTAAGGGATTGAAATAAAGTTGCCTATAATCTTTGTAAATGTCTTAAGAGAGATATGGTGTGTTTATTTATAGAACATTTAGTTTTAGAACACCAGCTGTAGAAATATTTTATTGGCAAAAAAGAAAAAAGAAAAAGGAATTTCAGTAGTAGTTACAATGGTACAAACTTTCCAAACTATTTTCCCTTAACCCCTAAAAACATATTTAACCGCTTTGAAATATTTTGTTGTCCGTAGAGATTAACAATCAAATTTCTATAATCCAACAATGGTTACCTAATAGATGATGAAATCGATTCCTATACATAACAAGATCTGGTTTTAAAGGGGTTCACAGTTAAAATTTGTATGCTCCAACAATGGTCCTAACCTAACTAGCTTGGGGATGACGATATTGTTCCGAACAGAGCACACTACTGGGTTTTCCCACTGCAAAACTGATCCCACAAGATTTGCTCGTATTGTCAGTGGAAAAATTCGGGGCCACCTTTCAGTTCCATATGAATTAAGAGCAACTTCGATGGATGCTGGTTCAGATTTGATTGCATGGGCAAGCTTTCTTGACAGAACAACTGCATCTTCTAAAGCACAGCAAGCTCCTTGACCAAGGTTGGGAGTCATAGGGTGCCATGCATCTCCTACCAGCACAACTCTTCCTGATGATGCTGGAGGGCTGATGGCTGGCCACAGCCACCGGTCTACAAGGGGTGTTTTTATGATGGTGTCATCAGGAGTAACATCTATTATGTTCTGTAAATCTAAGGGCCAGTTTCTAACTAGTTCCTTAGCTTGTTTCTTTAGAAGAGACGGGTCAGTAACTTTTTCACCTGCAAATAAGAGATTGTCCAAATTTCAGTTATTCATTTCTCAAATTTATTCAGCAGAAGAGTAAATATATAGACTTACCTGGAGATGGCCTATTGAAGCAGACAAACCAGTAGACTTTTGTAGGAGAAACAGGAACATATCCCGCTCTCACGCCCCTTCCATAAATGTAATTCACTTTTGGCTCAAATGGTTGTCCATCTGGATAAAATCCAAGTCCACGAAATGCACAATGCCCTACATACTTAGGATCTGGGAACCCCATCCACTTGGCTATTGGAGATCGTATCCCATCACAACCGATCACAATCTGTTGGAAATTCATAATATTAAGTTAGCTCACAGAATGATTTTGAAACGCAATGGTTTTCTGACTCGAATCACTATATTTTTGGTCACAAACTAAGTGGCGACCAAGACACAGAACTCTGGAAATTAGAAGGTCTCCAAGATAAAGCTCTGGTAGAGAGTTAAATAGGAAATTAGACAGTATAAATAAAGAAGATCACCTTTCCATATAACTGAGTTCCATCCACTAATTCCAAGACAGTTTCACCATTTTCGTTTCTTCCAATCTTTGTCAGCTTCGAAGAGAAACGAACAGCATTGGGTGGCAGTTGGTTGGCAAGGGTCTCCAGTAGTATTCTCCTTTCCACAGCGCGCACCTCTTGGCTGTGTCATTCATTCATATTAACAACTTCATAGTATAATGAAATTTGCTACTAGAATGGTAAAAGCTTGTCTGCATTTGGATGAAAAGTAATAAACAGATTCAGTACCTTTCATCTTCATCTTTGAACTTGAAGGATCGCAGCTCCTTTCCATTTTCTGACTTTACTACCATCCTGCACAGCTGATATCATGAACCAGTTCAGAAGAAAACTAACATAGAATTATGCATAAATGCAGAAGACAAAATTCATTAACAATAATTTATTCAATATTTACTACCAAATGCTGTATTAGTCTCCAATACCAAATGCTATCCTTAAAATTGAATGTCATAGCCTTCGTCATTTCAGAATCAACCAGGCCAATGCATATCGTAGCATTTTTGTAAAGCATATATCGTGTTTTGGACCAGAAAAAAGAGAGAGAGACATATACCCTTGAATTTCTGAAAATTGGGTTCTGAGATCATTTCCAACTCCAATTGCATCCAATACCCTCCATCCATTTTTGAAAAGGGTGAGTGAAGTTCCACCAGTTCGAAGTGATTCTGCCTGCTCAAGTACCAATGATCGAACTCCAAGCCTAACAATTTAAAGCAATAATGGGAAAAATTAACCATCATTGCAATACCTAATTAGAACATTATAAATAATCTGAATCAAAAAATAAAATAAATATTAAATAATCAAAATCTCAAGAAATTTTCACCAGCCGGGTAAGTGTTAAATTTGTCCAAACAATAAAAGCTGCTTTCAAAGTCTTCTACTTGTAGTACAATGAGATGGGTTTAGGAAATTAAATATCATTCATTAGTAGCACAAACAAAAAAGCCAAGAAAACAATGGAATTTATATTTATATTTATATTTATTTTTCAGTTTTAAAGTATTTGTTAATCAAACCTGTGAAGGGAAACCGCAGTAGCAAGGCCAGCAATTCCTGCACCCACGATGATAACATCCTCTTTCAGAGAACCAGATTGAGCTTTGATAATGGTGGAAATGGTTTTGGTTCTGGGTCGAGCTTGAAACCAAGATTGATCCTGAGACAGTGCACTGGGTTTCAGAAACACTAGAGACAGAGAAGCTGTAGCCATGGCTGGTTAGTGCAAAGATTGTTAATGGAGGAAAGAGAGAGAGGAAGAGGGCTTGGTTCTTATTTGGTCAGCTGCAGAAATAAATAAGTGGTCACAATGAAGCGGTTTCTTGGCTCAGATTTTTCCCGGGAAGATAATTCGAAAAGGCCTGCTTTCAGTGATGACCAGTAATCGGGCTTGCAGTTTGGGCTTTCAATTATGAATACAGTAGCTGAGGAGTATAAAACATAATTTGGGGAGTTCGTACAATGCCAATGATTAAGGCTCACTAATGACAAAAACCTATCTTTTTTATTTTTAATAGTTTTTGTCAATCACCTCTCTCATTTTAAAAAATTCATTTTATCTATTTTATTCTATTAGTTCTCCCTTTTTCTTTTCTTCTTCTCAATTTTTTTTTTCAAAAATTCATTTGAAGTGGTGAAAAATTTTCAAATCCAAGTGAAAAGTTTTGAATTCCTCTTAGTTTACCAAATCGATGTATTTTGAAAGTTTTTTAAATGAAACAAATATAAAATAATAGACAAAAATCAGACAAAAAACTAGGATTGAAGACGACTATCCCTGTTCTATAAATTTTTTTTATTGAACAGAGTGTTTTTATTTTAAAAGTGGAGATCAAATATAGGACAAGTTGTACAATTACATAGCCAGCCCATCCCCCATTTATGACTTTTTATTATTATTTTTGTGTACATAATTTTCTTCCATATTTTTTTCTTTAATTATTTATGCAGTTCCCAAATATAATCATTCATTACAAAAAACTTTCCAACTTCCATCATTTATTAAAGGATTTGAAAAATTATTCCTTATAAAGGACTCTTTGACTTCCAACCATATATAATGATTACAAATGACTCTTCATATAGACTCTTCGACTTTAGTCATTACAAAAGCTTGATTTCTATTTTCATTTAATTTAATTCTAAAACCAAAACTCAAACCTCCATTTCCAAAGACTTCATGGTTGAGGAATTCAACAACCCCATTCCCTCTTTGCAATCTCAGTATAAAAGCCAAATTGGACACAAAGTTGAACTTTTTTGACTCAAATGATTGATTTATTCGGCATGAGTATTTTTCGCATCTTGAATGAAAATGAAAAATTGTCCATTAGCATTGTTCTTGAAGCAATTATGCGTAGGAACTCTGAGTTGAAGGAAATTGTTGAACCAACTGGCAAACCAGCTCCTACTTTTATGGAAATCTTTTTTTATATATATATTTTAAATATTAAGATATCTACTTTTTTTTTTATTACTATGGATATGTACTTTTTTATTATCTTTTACTTGAACATACTAGTTTGCTTGATTAGTTCTTTTCTGATGAATTTTTATAATATTTTTTGCGTGTGTTTATTACTTTCTTCAGTAATTGAACAAGGCATTTGTTGTTTCTGTTCTGAGCTCCACTCGTGGAACAACACACTGCCCAACTATGGGGCACACACTGCCCATACCATGGGCGGTGTGCTTTGACACAGAGGGAGTGCCTGACAAAAGCACATGTTTTTTCTCACGTACATCCTTTGTGGAACAACAAACCGCCCCATCATGAGATGTGTGTTGTTCCATGGAAAGGATGAATCTTAGTGTTGCATTCCAACTGTGGGCTCACACACCACCTATACCATGGACGGGGTACATGAAAGAAGCATATGTTGTTTCTGTCACGTAACCAGTCCGTAGAACAGCACACTGCCCATACTACTAGTGATGTGTTGTTCCACAAGTGAGATTTGATAAGCATAAAAAGTTATATTGGATTTTAGTTGGTTTTGAATTAATTGTTAATGAAAAGTATTAAATTATTGTCTTTTTCTATTTCTAGAGAAAGAAAGGCAAATGACATAATTTATTGTATTTCTACGCAATCTTTACTGAGAAAATCATATCTGGAACTACACTTGGAGGTTTTGTGAGATTCCAGTTGAAAATAACTTTTGATTCATTAAGCTTCAATTCTGTAAAGTTTCATTGCAATTGGATCAGCCAATCAGTACCAGTTTGATTTACAAGATCATCATTTTCAACAGTTACAGAAAACTTACACTTGGGAAAATCAAGATCTGAGTGCCTTCTAGATGTCCATTTTGTGCGATCAAGATATTCATGGAAAGCTAGGACGTAGAACTAACCTTTGAAATTAGAATCAGGAAATTTGAAGTTCATTTAGTCATCCAAAGTGTAATTTGAATCTGGCTGACGGACATTGAAGATATAAAAGGAAAGTGTATTTGCCTACTAGGATGACACCTATGCATGGACTGCCACATCATCACTCTCTAGCCAGGTGTACAATTATTGCCACATCATATGCCATATGAGAGGTCATATTATTCTAATTATATTAATTGGAATAATAATTAGAGAAGGAATTAGAATTAAAGAGAAATTGGATTTCTAAAGGGATTTGGATTGTTTTCTTATCTAAGTGTGAATGAGAGGCACCAAATGACCTAAACAACCCTAGAGGGCTGACCATATTGAGTTTGATTGTGATAATATATTATAACCTATTAGATTGGAATAAGATCTAGGGTTAGAGAATAACTCTATGGTTTTTTCTAGGTTAAACTAGTAGAACCTTTTATATAAATACTATGCACCTTGAAGCATTATTCATTCACTTCTTACCACACCATTTGGCTACATAGCCATTCCACCATTCTCTCACTGTTCTTTTACATGGCAAGGATGTTAGAGTTCTAGGTTTTTATTCCAGTTTTTGAGGGTTTCTACATAGAAGAATTCGGCTACACTAGTTCTTGATCAAGGAGGATTTTCGGCCAGCACTTATGGAGGACTTCAACCTTTCTCTTGAGGCATATTTTGGAGAAGCAAGAGAATGAGGATTGGAGACCAAATTCGGATCAACTATTGGATTTGTTTCTCTATTCTCAATTCTTTTTGTTATTTGATTTATGTTTTCTTTAGAATATTTGATGGCTATTCTTAAGAACATGTGTAACTAATTCTTTATAAGGATTATGATGTACCCCTATTATGACTATTTAGTTTTTAATGCATATTTGAGTTTGATTCATATTCATGGTTAATATTTTATTGTAGTTCTTAATGCTTCCATGAAAAGGTGGATAGATCAAGTATTATATTGGCTTAGGAATAAGGGATATAATATGGATGAGCAATGAAATACATGGTTATAGGAATATTGCATGCCTTAGTGACAACTTTGACAAAAGCTTATTGGGTTTGCATGTCTTAGGGCTTAAAATTTGGTATTTAGATTAGGAATAATAAAATACATTGTGCTTGCTAGACTAGTATGCATTGATGAATAAACTTCTAGTTACTTGTGGTCAAATGGGGGTTAACCTTATGAATCTATCATGCATTTGGGCTAAATATGAGTAATAGTGGTGGAGTCATAATCTTTGTTTCATCAAATCCTTGAACTTTCTCTTGTTTCTGTGACTTGTTTTTACAATTGCTTTGTTTTAATTATTGCTTTGCTACTCAACAACAATCAACCAAACAAACAAACTTCTTTTACTTTTATTAATTTGATTAATAATTGATTTACTTTCAAAATTAGAGACATTATTCCCTATGGGATCGATATCAGTTTTCTCATAAAAAAACCACTTTATTACTTGTTGATTCATGCACTTGCGAGTTATCAATTTTCACCACAACAATAGTGACCCAAACCTCATTGTTGCGAGTTATCAAGTTTTTAGCGCCGGTTTCGGAGAATAATTATTTCTAGTTTTGATTTAAATTTATTGTTGATTAAATTATTATTTTTAGTTTAAATTTTGTTTTTGTTTTTGTGTAGGTTCAATTTTAGCCATCAAAGAACAACAATTGGAAAGCTTTATTGGATCCAAAGCAATTCAATTCGAGTTTGAAGAAGGAGAAAATCGAAGTAGCTAAGTAGTTAATTTAAATTTTTATGTTTAGGGTTTATATTGTTTTCGGTTTAAAAAAAAATAGTTTGTTTGTTGTTTCTGTTTGTTTCGGTTTTAGGGTTTAATTTACTGGATTTGAGTTTTGTTTAGTTGTTATTTGTTTAGTCAAAAAAAAAAAAATTTAAGAAAATCAGAAATAAAAATAGAAATAATAATAACTACACTTTTGTTTCCGTTTTGTGTTTTATATTGCTTTAGTTTTGTGTTTTATTTGGTTTGCTTTTAGTCTTTTTGTTTTGAGTTTATTTAGTTTGTTTAAATTGATTTTTAGCTTTAATTTTAGTTGCTGGAATTTTTTTTTTTTATTTTGTTAGTTTAAATTTCTGTTTTTCATTTATTTTATTATTTTGGTTTGTTTCTTTTGTTTTATGAGTTTTACCTTGTAATACTGAACTATTTGAGAGAGATTTGAGGACATTAAGAAGAAGCGAAGTTAGAGAGACTTTGTTTAGTAATATCTACAGAGAGGATAACATGGAAAACCAAAGTATCCCAGTAGTTCCTAATAATCAAGGTTATAGGACTATTAGAAATTATATTGCACCTAGAAGGGTTGAGGATATGTCTTGTATTAGGAGACCACCTATTGATGCACCTAGTTTTGAAGTAAAACCTATTACTATGTCTATGCTTAACAATTATCAATTTGGAAAGTTACCTAGTGAGGATCCTAACCAACATATAGATGTATGAGTTAGTAAAGTATAATGGAATTATTGAGGACGCTGCTAAACTTATATTGTTTCCTTTTACCTTAAGGGATATAGCAAAAAGTTGGTTACGGTTTTTACCTCCAGGAAATATTATCACTTGGGATGAATTATGTAACATCCTGTCTCAAAAAGATATTGGAAATTTTCAAAGTTGACCATGAGAGGCTCGGGGTTGACTTTTTGTATGGGTATGTAGAGCTAGTCGATACGAGTTCGTAAACTAGTAGTACGCTTGATTCTGAGCTAAGATTGAGAAGTTATGATTGAAATAGTGTGAAAGGTATTTTGGTAATTTTTCAATTACTGGAGAAATTACTATTTTGCCCCTGCCTTTATCTTTAAGATGTCCGGAAGGGTCTGGAAGGCACTCACGCATGCAGGAGCCACCCCGACGCCAGTCCTCCAGCGCAGCCCCGACCACCGCACCTCCGTCTCCTTCGCCAGCAATGACTGTTTTCCGGCCAGATCAGGCTAGAAATTACTTGGAATGTGGAGCCGGCAGTCCTCTCTCCTCAATGGCACTGGTGACCGCCGGTGGGAATGACCAGATCGCCGAAAGTCAAAACCTGGTCAGCCCCTTTTTCTCAATTGCCGGATTCTGGCGAGAATAGGTTGACCCACCGCCCAGAAAAGATGGCCCACGTCTCCCTCCACCTTTCCCCTCCAAGCCGTGGCCGTGAAACCCCAAGAATCGCCGGAAAACTCGAAGGAGCCGGCGAACCTGTTTCTTCTCCGGTCATCGGATCCTGGCGGTTTCTGGTTGCGGGGCTGGTCCTTTCCATCTCTTTTGGACCTCCTGAGGCTGATTTCGGCATCCGTTCGTCCCAAATCTAGTTCGTGTGGACAGTACGAGTGGAGGGTGTTCGGCTGCAACTTCCCAGCCATTTTCCGACCACCACCGGCGGCGGTTGGATGAAGTAAATTCATGGTTGTATTCTACTCTCCTCAAGCTTCGTTTTGTTATATAATTCACATATTACAAGTGAGCGTTGGAATTTACTTAATTTTGAGCTGTGTTGTCAATGACTGTTAAAATAGGATTTAATGGTGTGATTGAGTTTCGGGGTTATTGATAATGGTTACAGAATATATTATATGATTATTTTGCTGTGAATGTTAAATTTGTTAATGAACAATGCGTGGAATTTATATATTAATGTGTGGAATTTATATATTGTGTTATTTTTCTCTAGAATAAATGTGTGATACAAGTGTATGTTGAGAACTGCTTGGGCGAGAAATTATTCCGCCGAGCAGGGGTGTTGCTAGCTTGGGCGAGGAATTATGCCGCCAAGCTATGGATGTTATTTTGTTAAATTTGTGGAAAAGCTTTGACGGAATTAAGAGTGTTTAATATATGATAGCTGAGTAATGTGTGTTGAATTTGTGAATGTGATTGGCATATTTAGGGTAAGTACGCTTTAAGAACTACATGTAGCTTGATCCCTATCAAAAGGGTATGTAGGCAGCTCAGTTTTATACTGAGTCCAGCTACGTTGTATTTTAAACAATATATGTGTTTGAGTGTTGAGTTATTTACTGAGACGTGGATTTGTCTGTTTGGGAAATGTGTGCTGGTAGGTTGAATATTGTGTAGAAATGTATTTGCTTGCAGGGTTTGCAATTTATGTATTTGGGGATGTAAGAAAAACAGACGAAATGTTGCTGAAATTTCTAATAAAAATTTCTGGCAGTAGAGAGAATCTTTCGGTCTGTTGGATTTTATTATTCTAGAATAATGGCTTAACGGACTTAAACGATTGCTTAATGGCTTAATAGTTATTAAGTCATGCAGGCAGGATCCAGATGAGTTGGGTCCTGTCAGTTTGGTATTAGAGCTAGGTTTCGATCCTGGGACCTGTGTGATTTAGCTTTTAAGTTTTTAAATAAATTTTTCCCACCTATTAAAATCACCAAACTTAAGAATGAGATAAATTCTTTTCACCAATTAGATGGAGAGTCTTTGTATGAAGCTTGGGAGAGGTTGAAAAAATTACTGAGGAAGTGTCCACACCATGGGATGCCCATATGGAGTCAAGTCCAAACTTTTTAAAATGGGTTGAATTGTTTAACAAGAAATAATGTGGATGTTGCTGCAAGTGGTGCCTTGCTAAATAAGTCTTAGAAGGATGCATACGACCTATTGAAAGAGATGGCGATCAATAATTTGCAATGGGCAAGTGAAAGGAGCCAACATCTTGACAAGGCCATGGCTGTCCATGAAGAGGATAAAATAGATAAATTGAGTAGTCAAGTTGCAATTTTCAAAAAGAAACTTCAAACATTGGGTTCCAACAATTTAAATAATATTTCAATTATTTCTAATTTTAATTTTTGTGAATATTGTGGGGATAATTATTGACGTATTAATTGTCAATTAGGAAATCCTATTGAAACTAATGATGTTAATTTTATAGGAAATTTCTGACAAGGCAATAGAAACAACAACCATTTCTCAAACACTTACAATCCAGGATGGAGAAACTATTCAAATTTTTCATGGAGAGATAATTCAAACACTCAAGGATGACAAGGCAAAAGGAATCTATCAAGTTCCATCTCAACAACATAATCAATTCCAGTCCTCAAATTTTTAGAAAAATTCTCAACCTCAATCTCTATCTCATACTGTATCTTTACTTGAGCAATCTATGATTAAAATGAATGTTTCTTTTCATTTGCAACATGTGGAGTAAAAATTTGACTTGGAGAGCTAGATTATTCCATTCCTCTATGATCTGTGGACAATATTGGAAGCTTGGGAGCTAGAAATTTAGAAGATCATGTATCCAATGTGTTTGTGAACAGAGCAACATTTACAGGAACTCTAATGGAGTAAGAATAAAGACTTGGCATGTAACATACTTTCAATTTCCAACATTTTATTTTATTGGTTTACCTTATTTTAGCTCCATCATATACATATATACATGGTCCTTGATCCCATAAAACATAAACTTAGAAAAAAAGAGTCAAATTATGACAAAAAAGTATTAGTACTCTTTGAATTTTTGTTCAGTCACTTTGCAAATTATATCCATTATTAGACACAAATTTCATATAATAACCACTTCTTTAATTTCTTCATTTGCAACAACAAATACTCGACCACCACATTACTTGCCACTGCTGACCTATATAACTTGATTAACCAACAATCTTATGCATATTCCAATATTTTCCTTACTTTTTGAACAAGTTTAGATTCACTTTCCTCTTCTTATTTTATTTTGTCTTTTATATTTTTTCAAAACTGAAAGCAATATTCTAATACATATCCAATTAAGTGATGCAAATGACAATTTTACAAAACAAAATGTTGATTGATAATGCATGGAGGGTCTGGATATGCAAAAAAACATCCGGTTTCAAATTATCACAATGAACAAAGTGAAGAATCCAATAATCATAGATCAACATTGGTGCATTTTTGTTTGTTATTAATAATAATAGCATTGGATTTTAGAACCAACTAATATTCATATGAATTTCAATATTTTTGGATTAACCTGGTAAATTGGGGGAAAAAATCCCTAAACTTTAAATTTCAATAGATTGGAAATACCTCCGGCAAAGTGCTTGCCACCGATTGAGGAGTTAGCTGAATGCTGCCGCCGGTGCAAAGGAACCCAGCAGAGGCGTATGGAAGCCCGCGGTGCCGAGAAAACTTCGGTGTTGCCTTTGCCGCCGATGGTTTCTCGCTTCGCTACCGAGTCTTATTTGAACAGGAAAGCCAAGCCAGACTAAGCCCGTAGTAAGGCCAGCTGGTGACGGCTGCGGAGCTTCCCAGAGTAAGGCTAGAGTAACCTCTAGCTTTTCTGGACAGGGGGTATGCACGAAGTAAGTGAGAGCAATCAGGTGCAGAGGAAACTTTGGTTTTCCCCATACCACACCATTTTGATTTCCTCCCAGAATTAATTTTGATCGATTCCAAAATTAATTTTGATCGACAAAATGTTTGACCGAGATTTAATTCTATTTGACTTCATGCATCTTCGGGCGTTATTTCATTTTCCTGTTCAGGTGCCTTAGAGGCACCATATATATATGATGTTTTTGTTAAGTGAAATAGTGAGCTTTATAAAACTCTTCTTCAAACTCAACCCCAAAATTGCTACCTGCCCTAAATCCCTAATCATTATTTAAGCTTGGAACTCAAATTGTAAAGAACCATCCCCAAAGAGCTACAAACCCAAATCATGAAGAACCAATCGCATGTAATGCTCCAAAGAGCCGAATTCGTTAAATTTGAAGCTTTCTAATTTGCTTTTTTTTTGTTGCTGATTTTTGTTGTTGCTTTGTGGAGCTTGGCAGGTGCTATATGGAACTAGCTTTTTCTTATTGTTATTATTGTAGAGGCAGAGAGGTAGACAAGGTAGGAAAGGAAACAATTAAAACTACAATAATAACAATAGGCAAAATCCAATTCCATATAGCCCTTGCTGGTTGGTTTAAGCTATGGGAGCTTCAAATGAGGTTGGTTTTCCACAATTTGGGTCTATTTCTTCAACTCTTTGGGTCTGGTTCTTCATGAATTGAGCTCCAAGCTTAGATAGGGATTTAGGGTTTGTCTGGTACACAGAAAATAGGGCATGACTATTATTTCGAACATGATTTGATCGGATAAAAACTAATATATTCGTTGTCAATATGTGAATTGGACTCATTTTTTTATATAGTAATTAATAAAATGAATATAGCTAAGAAAGAGAGGAAGAAAACTGCTAAGAAGATAAAAAAAATGAATTAGAACTCTAAAACTGCTAAGAAAGAGAGAAACAAAGATTAACAAAAAAATCAAATCAAAACAAATAAAAAAGAAAGATAAGAAAGAAGAAATAGTGACGGATGCAGATAAAAAGAAAGAAACAATGAGGGAGTGTATGCCACTTTGTGGAGAAGAGATTTTCATTTGAGGGACCCATTAACAAATATATGGAACTTTGACTTTATAAAGGAAATCTTCAATGGCCTTCCTTTCAGTGCAATGACAGGTTAGTACGGATTAGGGACACGAGAGGATTATTTTTGGTTAAAAGTTGCTACGATTTGAAGTATAAGAGCGAGTTGATGGATATTTCTTCTAAAGTGTGGAGGAAAAGTTGGAAGACAAATGTTCATGAGAGGTTGAAAATAATTTTGTGGAGAATGATGTCAGATGTAATCCCTTTTCATGCATGGTTTGAGACTCTTGGCTTTTGGCAGTAATTAATAGGATCTTAGAATTGATGAATGGAATGTCTCAAGTATCCAGCACATGGTAAAGTTTTGTGTCGAGTCCTCTCCAAGTAATTGGTGCATGTTAAAAGAGTGGCAATTTTGCCACACTCGTATGCATATCCGAGGAAACATGCATGCGTGTTTGAGCCTTGAATAAGTTCAACTTCTGTCTGGAATAAAAAATGTCGAGACACATGCTGAAGCAAAGGTGAAGCAAAGAAATGCCGAGGCATTGGTGAGGCTAAGAAATTCTGTGGCAACAGAGAAGCTAAGAAATTCTGAAGAAAATGACGAGCTAAAAACTATGTCCGAGGGGACCGAAATGTGAATTGTCCGAGGGGACCGAAGTGTGAAATGTCTGTGGGAGACCGAAATGTGAAATGTCCGAGGAGAGATCCAAGTGTAAAATGTTCGAGGCTTAGACCGAAGAGTCCAAGGATGAATTGTCTGAGAGTAATATTCATTACTGAGAAGTCTTTCCCTCAGAAGGTCTGAGACATACTCACGTAGTGTTCGACACCTCCACAAATGTTCACACTTGGAAGTTTATGTCTGGTCAAATAGTTTGACCAAGATAATCATCAAAGAGAAAACTGAAGCTCATCACACAAAATAAGATACTTACCATTACCTCTTCGGGTAAGGTAAAAGCATGCAGTAGAGGAAACCTCAAACAAGCAATATTTTGAGAAAAGAGTTTGGATACAATCCAAAATACCTTCCCCACAGCTACAATTACATTCCTCAGTAGTCACTATCTGATTGGTAGATTGATTTTATCCGAAATTGAAATATATTGTGTTTTAGTTTAATATAATATATTTATAAAAACAATGAAATGAGATGCTGAGATTTTCAGACAACAAAAACTCTATATTTTCTCTCTTTATCTTATCCCTCAAGCAAAACCAAAAGCAAAACAAAAACAGAGAGTTACTAACCTTTCTCTCTGAGAATATCTTTGCCAAAAATGCAAAAATTCAACAGATTTAGTATCAAAGTAGCAAAGATCAGGTGAGTTATGAGTATGTGGTCTCCTTTTACCTTTCTTGAATGTTGCTGCTGCTTGTATCATTTGCAAGCTTCAATAGAAGAGTGAACCAAAACACTGAGTGAAAACCCAGAAAAAACCTCATCCAAATATCCTCTTTAAAAAATGGCATCTACAAGCTATTCATTTGTAACATCACCCATCTTTGGTGGACAAAAATATGCTATATGGAGCATAAATATGAAGATATATCTCAAGGCATTTGGCCTTTTGGATGTGACAAATGCTAGTGGAGAACCATTACTCAGAGAAAATTCAATTCTTGCTCAAATCAAGTTATATGGATAGGAATGGCTAAGCACTTCAAAGCACTAAATGCTTTGCGCTCATCTGTGAGTGATGCCGTATTCACAAGAATCATGACTTATGAAAAATCCAAAGAAGCGTGGGACAAACTTCAAGTAGAGTTCCAAGGAAGGACAAAGATAAGACAAATGCAAATCCTTAACCCGAGAAGAGAGTTTGAGATTATAAAAATGAAAGAGTCCAAGACAATGAAGGAGTTCACTGATCAGCTACACAAGATGGTGAACCAAATATGAGTCCTAGAAGAGGAGCTGAAGGACCAACAGATTGTGGAAAAGGTTCTTGTGAGTCTACAAGAAAAGTTTGAGTCTAAGATATCCTCTTTGGATGAGTCTAGGATCTTAAGCGAATCAGTCTCTCAGAACTAATCAATGCCCTTTAAGCTACTGAGCAAAGGAGACAAATACGAAAGGAAAAGTCTCTGGAGAATGCTTATTACTCCAGACAAAGAAGTAGACAACAAAATCAACAACAAAGACATCTGAGGTTTATGACAAATATTCCAAGGGTGGAACCCAACAAGGCACAACCTAGAAGAAACTGAAGAAACTTTCCACCATGTCCTCATTGTAGGAAGCTTGGACATGCTCCAGCAAATTGATACTGGAGACCTAATGCGCTATGTACAAAATGCCATCAGAATGGGCATGTAGAATGGGTGTGCAGAAAAATGCCCAAGCCAAGACAAAATGTCCGACCCAAATTTCCAACACAAAGGGGTTCGAGGCAAGGAGGTCCGAGACAACAAGCTAATGTTGTCAATGAAGAAACGGATGACTATGAGGCTGAGAATCTTTTTGTTGCTACAAGCCTAAGCGCATCCAAGGGAGAGCTAGGATGGCTGGTTGACAGTGGTTGCTCTAACCACATGTCTTACAATGAAGGATGATTCAAAACTCTAGATAATAATTTCTGAACCAATATGAAAATCAGAAATGGAATCTACATAGATGTGAAAGGAAAAGGAAATGTAGTCATGCATACGACAAGAAGTAACGAGATTATTCAGAATGTCCTTTACATTCCTTCCTTATGTGAGAATCTACTAAATGTAGGATAGTCGTTAGAGAAGAACTATATGCTTATATTCTCGGACAATACATGCACAATGGTAGATTCAGATAAAAATGAAATGTTTAAAGTAGCTATGAAAAACAAAAGCTTCAAAGTTCACATTGAAACTCATAAACTTCTTGTAAACCAAGATGTGAAGGTTTATGAAGAGATGAGATGTGATTGGAGTAATGAAGTGTTACACCTGAGTGGACATGCTGATGTCCAAGGCAACAATTCCGAGAATGATGTTCGAAAAAACAACGAAAACAATGATGACGATGATGCTAGAATCAACGGTGATGTCCGATACACCCAAAATGTCTAAGACATCCCAAATGTCTAAGACATCTATGAAGATGATGATGTTCGAGACTCTGATGATGATGATGATGTCCAAGAGATGGCCATTGGCTCAGACTTGGACATAGGTGATGGAAAAATGGAGACCCGACCCTTAAATGAAATATGAAATGTGTAATGTTACCTTAAATGATATGATGAGAGTCGAATAAGCCTTTGAGAAAAAGAATGGAGAGATGCAATGAAGTCTGAAATGAAAATGATAAATAAGAATGCCACATAGAGCTTGGTGACCAGACCGAAGAAGCATGTTAACAGAGTCAAATGGATATTCCAAGTAAGTATAATCCAGATGGCTCCATAAAAAAACACAAGACTAGGTTGGTAGTGGTGGGGTTATGCTCAGCAAGTTGATATATTTACAAAGCCCTTTACGAATAACAAGTTTGAGGAATTGAGAGATCTTTTTAATGTGTCAGGCAAAATTTCCAATGAGGAGTGTTAAAAGGGTGGCTATTTTTCTACACTCGCATGCATGTCCAAGGCAACATGCATGCGTGTATGAGCCTTGAATAAGTCTTAACTTGTATCTGGAATAAGAAATGGCAAAGCATCGGGGAGGCTAAGAAATTCTGAGGCAATGGTGAAGCTAAGAAACTTCGAGGCAACGGTGAAGCTAAGAAATTTTGAGGAAAAAGCCAAGCTAAGAAATGTGTTCAAGACGACCAACGTGTGAATGTCCAGGGGAGACCGAAGTGTGAAATGTTCGAAGGGAGATCGAAGTGTGAAATGTCCGAGGCGTAGATCGAAGCGTCTAAGGATGAAATGCCAGGGTAATATTCACAACTGAGAAGTCTTTCTCTCGAAAAGTATGAGATATACTCACGTTGTGTCCGACACATACAAAAATCCAACAAGTCAATCTAATTTATTTTTGTTGGAAATTTCAGAATAAATCTGTTTTTGCGATAAACAATCCATGAAGGACATTGTTTTTGCCTTTGAACATGTTGTTCAAGAAATGGTGGAGCTTGATGTATATATGCACAAAAATAGCCACTTTGAAACAAAATGAAGTTTGGAGTGCTCTTGATCCGGAATGGAGGAAGGTTAATACAGATTGTGTATACCGGGTTGGTTAGGATGTGGTTGCTTTCTAATAGAATTTAATGGCTTAGAAAGCAAGTAGATTATAGTAATATAAAATTAAGTAACTAGAGATTTTCAGAGCTTGAAGGAAAAACATTTGGCTGTAAATTAATAAGTTAGTAAATGATGTTTATGGACTAAGTAAATTTAGACCACAAGCTTTAGTCGGTGTTCTAGATCTTTTACCAAAAGTAACCAACTTACTCATATAAATATGGCTTCTTATTCATTAATTGACATAAGCTGATTAGTTCTACTAAATGCTCTACTATTTCTATTAGTTCTTTACTATATCATTTTTACTTGTCTAAGTGTAGTCTGTTTTAACCTATTTTTCCATTACCTCTTGCACATATAACCTTAAAAACATTTTTTATCCTACCCATTGAGTCAATACCAATCGTATCACTTTTATTATTATTTTTTATCTATCAATTAAACCAAATTACTTATTATCCAATCATTAAAAATTGATACTGGTATTAGAGCCTAGTTATTTCACTAATTGAGCGTATTTATTTCTATACATTGTGGCCAACAAACGCTTCTGTTCCACTATTTTTATCATAATTTTTGTGAAAACTATAATTTTTTGTTTCTTTTGGTCCATCAAAAAGACTAATTATTTCAAGTTTTAAAAATTATGAGGCATTGTTAGCGTGGGTTATACTATTCCTCTTAATATTATTCATCTAAATAGTGCTAAAAAGAAAGCTCAATGGAGAATCAACAATTTTTTTTTAAGAAGACGAACACGAAGCTGTGAAAGATGCAGAAAACGCAAAGGAAGCGTATGATACATTGAAAGAGGGGGCAAGGCTAGAGTGCAACCCTCCATAGTTGCATTAAATGAAACCCCTCCATTTTGACTTGTAACCCATTAAACCGGTCATAGTAAAGGATATTTACTTTTTTCTTTTTTTTTCTTTTTTCTTTTCCCCCCTCGTCTTCTCCAGCGCACCCTTTCAATTTTTTTTTTGTTTGTTTTCCCTTCTCCCCGTTTTCCGATCAACCTCTACAGCAGTGGGCAAGAAATTTTTTTTTTCTTCTTCTTCTACCTTATTTTTGCACAGTAAGTTTGTTTATTTGTCGTTGAAATTTTTTGTTTCTCTTTTTCCATTTTCCCCACAGGCACCGATGATATAATGTTGAAATAAAACCCCCAAATTTTGTTTGTCTTCTCACGGTTTATATGCAATTGTTTGAATTTTTTTTTTCATTTCTCCCATATCAATCTCACGGTCTCTGCAATTTGTGACTTTATAATGCAAATTAGGTAGGCGTTACTGAGTTATCGTCCTCAAATCTCGCTCGCAATACATTGTTCACATTTAACCATGGAGGGTGAAAGTAAGTACTATGATAATGTGTGATTTTATTTGTGATTTGAATTAAATAGAGTGTTTATGTGTATATTTTGATGCCAGATAGTGTGTTTTATAATGAAAATGCCATATGCTATTGTGTTGAATAAATGGTTCACTGTGGGCATGTTGTTTGTGGGCATGTTGCCATTTGGTTTCTCAGTATTGGGTGTGATATGAAAAAATATGGAGATTTACCTCGTGATTTACACGGGGTACCTTTCATAGTAATACGAGGGTAGGCACATAGTAATAGGCGAAAGGCAAAAGGATAAGTTAGTATATCTTCCATTCACCCCGTACAAAGTTTGCGGGTGCCATGGGGAAACATCGGGGTAAGTTATAACTGGTGGATAATGCCTTTTACCCCTCGTGTATAATGGGGGCCACCGCACTTTAGAACGGGGGCTAGAATTGTAGGTGTTCGGTGTCACTGCCATGTGTCCCGTACATGGTATGCGGGTCCCTCATATGAAACCCGAGGTAATTTATTATAATATACATTCAAGCTTTATCCCTTGTGTACAACGGGGTACCCCGGGCGTATAAATGGGAGAAAAGGCAAGAGCATATTTTGTGTCACTGCCATTTCTCCAGTACATTGTCCGCGGGGACCTCGTGTATAACCCGGGATAATTTATTTAAGATACATACACAGATGTACCCCGTGTTTTACACGGGGTACCTGAAACTCAGGGACGGGAGGCAGATGTCAACATTGCTTGGCTTCTCTACCATTTGTCCTGTACATTAGTGTGGGGCCCTTTCATTCAACACCGGTCTACATTCTTAACCATGTTTTAGGGTTTTACCAGCTGTTTCAAATTTCCTTTACAATATGAAATCTTGTTGTATAACTCATAATGTGCACATGATGTTTTTGATGAAACAGAAGGGAAGGGTAATATTAACGCAAAGAAATTGTCTGCGAATGGATGGTTCAACTATTAGTGAGTACAAAGCTATGTTAAATTCTTTTATACATAAAGTAATTTTCTACTGCCATGTGAACAAAATATTTCGATTGGCAAAGCACTAACTGTAAATTTATATTTTGTTATATTTTATAGTGGTGCAGTAATAGTGAGGTTGAACTTCAAAAGCAAAAGGGTGCTTTTAAAGTTAATGCGGAGGTAAGTATAACAGTGAAATTGTATGTGCGTAGTAGTTGCATGAGAAAAAAAAATATAATGCTGATGTTTGTCTCTGTTTAGGTTATGAAAGAATTGGCTCAGGAATGGAAAGAGCTTGAGGCTGATGAGAGAGCGAAATATGAAAGGGTTCGAGTCTAGGTTGAGAAGAAGATGACTTTTGTTAGCAGATGTTCCCCGAAAAAACTATGGAACGTTGCAGAAGGGTTAAGAGATGCTCAAAGGAATGCAGTAAATGAATTAGGCTTCGGCTGTTTTATTACTCAGAGAATCTGCGGGATAAAGAAGCAACTGCTATGGTGGCTGGTGGATCAATTCGATCCATCTTCTTGCACACTCACACTTCACGGAGTGCAGTACACATTAAGTGTACACGATGTTCAACAAATGATGGGACTAGTCAATCAGCACGGTGAAGTTGATGACACATTTTCAATGGAGGACATTAAGGACCTGAAAAGGAAATACGCCACCGACGACAGAGGCATATCGATTGCTGACCTGCAGGCTCTGCTGTTGAATAATCATGCAGCAAACGATGATTTCAATATGGTATTCACACTATTTTTGATGGGGACAATTCTGAGTCCGAACTCAAGAATGGTAGTTAAAACAAGTGATCTTGGGCGAGTGATGAAGCCCGAACTAATTCCAAAGCATAAATGGACTTTGTTTACATTCAATGGCTTTGTCGAGGGGATGAGGAAGTATAAGGAGCGCAATGTACGCTATATTCCTGGATGCCTCCTAGTTTTACAGGTTATTTATCTATAATGACATTCCGAATCTCGTTGTCTATTCATAGCATACGTAATTTTGCCATCTTATTGCATGACTTCATTATTGTTGTTTGTCGTACAGCTTTTTTATCTGGGTCTATCTTCGAGTGGGAGGAGAATTGTTGGAAGTTCATTGACGCCCATTACTACTTGGTGAGAATCTGAGATGAAGCGATTCATGAAGATTTTCACCCGAACTGGAGGTTTCCTTTCTGAGAAGGTAAATTTAGCAAATATAAACTCTTTATGCCATACCTTAAACTTTGTGCATATTACTTATTTAAATTAATTGCAATTTTTTTTACCCCGTTGTCACGAAAATATTAGTTCTATGTATTATAGGTTTATTAGGGCAAATCGTCAACGTCGAAGGGTGAAGCGTCAACATTGAAGGACAGTACAAGATCCGTTCTCCCTCAGGAAAACAACAATGATATTAATAGTGCAATAAGAGCAGCTGTACAGGCCATTCAAATAGATGTTGTTTTGAATGGAAAGGTCATAGATTCTAGTAAAAACTATAGGAAATTCAAGGCGGAGGTGACAAAGTACCTTTCAACAATTTCTCAAACACTGACAAAGTTGAATGAAACAGTTGAAAATTTGACTTCGAATGCCTCAAACCCGAAGTCCAAAGGTGACACGGTCAGAATTCATCAGACAGAGAAGAGCAAAGGTAAACAACCAATGCATGTTGGCCACAAAAAGCTAGGAAAGAAAGATTCGTCAATCATATTGCTTTCCGCTAACGAAGAAATTCCACCGAAGAATTGTGTGGACAACGATTTGTCCTCGTTTGGTACGTCACAGCTCGGAAAGCACTTGGATGCATTGATGGCAGAGCTAGCACGCACTCGAGTAAGAAAATTTGTCATTTGTTATTTCTTCTTTTGTTTGTCAGTTATGTTGCACAAGCTTGAAATATTTGTGACTGATACTCTAAATTTGTCATGCAAGGGGGAAAAAGATTGCCACTTCTAATGAGCCAAGTAAGCGTTACGTGCGTACACGAGCTTCAACATGTCATAATGGTGTGCCACCGAATGATGAAGGTTTCAAAATGAGTAGAATTCGAACAAACGTCTCCAGCTCTTCTGAGTTTATTTTTGCGGGTCCATTTCGTGTCAAAAAAAATATGCCGCCTGCCAATGCAAAATTACTTGAGTACATTTTTCGACTCAACACTTGATCCAGAGTACGTACACTCTCTGTCGTTCGAGTCAATTTGTTTAATTTAATTTGTGCACTGTGTTTTGTTAAATAATGGCCATCAAACTGTTGACTTTCATGCTTATGTTTGTTAGGGAAATATTGGTGCAAACGACCTAGAATTTCTATACTCGCCATGTACTTCAGTCATTATGGCCTTCGAGGTGGCTGAATGACGATGTAAGTTATCTATCGCTTCCCTGCCTATGCCATTCGTATTCGATGTAGTTAACAACATATGTTTAATTGTGAAGGTCATAACATTGGAGGGAGACATGCTAACGCTTCACCAACAACGAAAGTATTCAGACGAAGCTAGGAATTGGTTTTTGCCAACTTACTTCCAAGTACGAACTTGTTAGATTGATAGCGTTTGGTGAATGTGTTTTGGCATGCTAATGGAACTAATGCGTGCACTGTATTTTATTTGTTTTGCATCGGCTAGCAACAAACATTGCAAATTGATAAAGACATGTCCACATTTGACAAAAAAAGGAAATTCAAGCAGTCGTACATGGGGCAGCTGTATGCCATTGAACAGGTGAACATTGTACCATATGGCATGTACATGACTGTTATGGAACACGGGGTTAAATGTTTTTGTACATTTTGTATATTGATTGAAACATGTTGTCAATATTTTACAGATGTACATTCCGCTGCATGATCCACAAGGTCATTGGTATCTAATGGTTGTATGTGTGCCGAGAAAAGTTTGTGAGATATGGGATCCCCTCCGATCAGCCAGGAGGACTATCGTCTTAGACTTACCCCATGTATTTTTAAAATTTTATATCGGACGTCTGGAATGCATATTATATTGATGCATAATATCTACTGCATATTTGTCTACGCCTTACAATGGTTAACTAATGTGTTGCAGCTGAGTTCGTTGGATCTTATCTTCTATGATGAAATCCAAGAATGTTTCAATCGAAAGGACTTCTTCAGATCTCTTGTCCTTAATTACCAAAAAGATCGGATGGAACAACCAAATGGCCATGATTGTGGGCTTTACATAATCAAGTACATGCTGCAGTCTCAACACCTCGAAGTAAGCTAAGAAATGTGATTGTTATCATATGCACAATTACTGTTGATAAGCATTCGTTAGTTGTGACAGTCTATTTGTTATTGTGTAGTTTGACTCTCAAATGGAAAAAGCTTATACTGCATTGGAGCTAGTTTGTGATGGTCATATTACTGTTGATAGCCCATTTGTCCAGAAGTGTATTTTCAAGGAAGGAGAGGTGTGGACACTCAATCTGTCATCATATGCACAAACATTCCAGGTGATTGAAAAGATAAAAAGCAAGCTCACAATTGTGCAGCTACAGAAGTTTGTGAAGACGTGTTTCGGCCACTTCATTGATATGCAAAAGATTGTGCCCCAAGGCCAATTGATACACTACATAGGGTTGAGAAAGGTAGAGTTAGATGACAATGAGGTGCTGGAGTTCAACATAAGCAGAACCGGTGTGCGGTTCGCAGCGAGAGATTTTGCATTAGTCACTGGGTTACGGTGCAGCTCCGACATTGTGGACCATAATGATGGAATACAGACCATTGCAACCTCATTTCGATTACTAGAGAAGTACTTAGACAACTCGAGGTCCATCAAGATTGAGAGGTTGCATAAATGTTTTGAGGTTGCACAGTTTGGTACAGAAACCATGGATGCTGTGAAGATGGCACTACTATATTTGTTGAACTGGGGACTTTTAGGCGTGCCCCAGAAAACTTTAATTCCGATCAAATTTGTGACGCTTGTATAAGATTTAGATAAATTCAATAACTATCATTGGGGGACATTTCTATACAACGAGACAATTAAAGCCTTGAATGGGTTATTTACTAGGCCATGTCCAAGCGAAGTACAAAATGCTTCTGGCAACCACGACGTAAAGGGATTCCTTCTAGCATTTCAGGTGCAATTCTATGAATATATGTTTTGTGATCTAGTTTCTACTAACCAATATACCTAACTTTGTTGTATATATTGCTTGCGCAATTTTTGTCGTTGTAGGTGTGGGCTTATGAGAGTATCCCTAAGCTAGGGGATGATGGTATTGCAACTAGAATTTCCTAAGCAGTGCCTCGTGTTTTGAGGTGGAAGGCAACGACCCACCCAACTTACGAAGGCCTCAGATACGCAATATTTGATAAGAAAAATGTAATGTTCATTAATATACTCGCCATGTATTTTGGTTTCATACGTCAAACTGGCCATTAACATTTATAAATGGTTTTTGTCGCAGCTTGAAGTGCATTGGACATTGTGTCCAATGGAGGACGAACTGTGCCAGGCATATATGACCATTTTTGCTAACGATCATCGCAAACTTAGATGCCGATTTCCACCAATTGTGGAAGAATATGAGGACACAGAACAGAAGAATGCAGCCGCACCTTTCGGGCGTGCGGACAGTGCACAACCATGCCCATCGGCCGATGCCTGCAGTGACAACATTGTAAGTCTTCCATAACCCTAAATTGGAACCCAAAACTTATTTTTTATGATTTATTGTAGCTGAAGGGTTTTTGCCAACTTGATTTTTGCGGGATTATGTGGCAGATGGAAACAATCCTTGAACACCTTGATAGGTTGGATCAAAATGTTGATTGGATTGGCCACCACCAAGCAGCAATTGAACAGCGTCAAGATGTATTCGGTAGCCATATTGAGGCAATAGAGTGTCAGATGAATGACATCAATAGCAAGCTTAATGCTATACTTGAAAAACTTAATGGTCAGGTACTTTTCCATTAACATTTACGATTCGAGTATTAACCAGTAGTTTATGAGATTTAGGTATATTGCATGTGTAATAGGAATTGCCATAGGACACAGTATTGCCTCGTGATCTGACACCACCACCGACGCATGATACATGTCAGGGTGCGGAACATTATCAGCATGATCCAGTAGACGATGTGGTGCTTTAAGATTTACTTGCTACCATCAACGATGATCGCTCATGCCAAATTGCGACTCTGCTGCCCGTCAATCAACCTTCATCAATGTTACAGTCACAATGGAGTGATATGATTGAGGATCATGATATGTCAACGCCGACCACAGTGACTACGCCAATTGGTATTGATTTGCATATACATATTGACGATGATCGCGATTGGACGATGTTAACTAATAAAAGTGCAATTGATATGCATAAGTAGGAAGAATGCATGCCATTTCAGATTTGGGCAACCCATGACATCGAGGACCTAGGACAGTTTCTGAGGCTGGTCAGTCAAGCAAAGCGCCAATACAAACTATCTGACCTTACGAAGAGTCCATGGGTGGATCCAAGGGCACATCAAAACTCAAGTACGAAATTGAACCCAATGTCAAAGCCTACAGATGAGGAGCTTGTTGCCTTCTGTGATTGGTACTTGATGAGCAAGCCGACGACTACAGCTGATATAGAATATGGTAAGGTCCTAAGGACCTTCTTTGATGGTATCTTACGGCCTGGAGGTTCGCTTCAACCTCACGTGAGTTTTTGTCATTGTTAATCATATATAAAAGTGTTTAATTTAAATTCATTATAGATAAGTTAATAATTTTAAATGTGCAGCACATTGACGCATGCCTATTCCACATCAGAAAGAGGATGTACATGGCACCAGATGCATTTTCAGAGCGTTGTGCAATATTGGATTGCATGCTGTGGGTGGGTTATGCCATGTCTTCGTCATTTATGAAAATTAATAAATTTGGGGTTCGTCTAGTGCAATAAACCTTTTCTTTTTTTATATTTCCTGCAAGCTATGTTTATATGCCATAAAGATCACATCAATTCGCTATTGGAGATTAAGGCAGCCACCATATTTTCTCAGGCATTCAAGGGTGAATATCCTATATATGGTCGACCGTGGTGGACATGTGACTATGTAAGCTATTTAGGTTTCCTTTCATTAATTTATACCTTATAACAGTCGTACGTACTCAAAATATGTGACATGCACATTGTGTTTACTAACATTTACATCCAAATCCTAGTTGCTAATGCCTGTTAATAATGGCAACAAACACTGGCTCGTTTGCCACATTTACATTATTAAGAAGCATGTAGACCTGTATGATCCATCTATCAAGAAGATAGCATCTCATTTCCAGGAGGAAATGCCATATGCATTTGCCATTTGGTGCCTAAAATGTTGCATGTTTTTCAAATTTACAACCACCGCCCATAAATCAAGGATTGTTTAGAGCCGTATATGATTAGAAGGATGGATGACACATTTGCTCCTATGTTAATATGCACATTGCAAAGGAGTCAAGTTCGATCGACCATTCATATATACAAAGGTTGATTGTACGGTGTAAATTTGGATTGTCCACGTCCAACCTGGACCAAAATTTTGTGTTGTGGCATATTCGGGCTTAGCAATTTTAAGGATGGAGAGAGAATTTGGGTCAGACTGAATTGGACCAATACTCTAAATTTTAAGGTTCGGTGTCCAACTCTATGGGTATCAAGCTGGGCTTCGGGCTTCAGTATCAAGCTTAACCTTCAAGTTTAAGCCTAAATTTACAGCCTAAAATTTAATTTAAAAATATTTTTTTTTTACTTAAACATATTAAAAAAAATTAATCATATGATATATTTAAAATACATCATAAATTTAAATTCTAATAATTAATTATAAATTTTATCTTTCAAATATAATAAATTTAATCTTGTTATACATATTAAATAAATTAACTATTCAATGACATAACAATTTCTAAGATTCAGACCAATAGTTGTTATACATATATATATATACATAATATAGATAATTAATTATTAGTTTTTTATCATTTTTTTTGTTAATTTGATGTGGTTTATGATTTGAACCAATAGTTATTTAGATATACAAAAAATTAAAATAAATTATATCTGGATAGGATTAAGACTGGTTCAAATGGACAGATTTCAGGCTTTGCTTTGGGCCAATCCAATGGATAGCCCAATGAGTCAGGCTTCGGGCCAAATATATACTAAAAATTTAAAGCCCAAATCCAGTCCAAGATAAAGTTGAACGGTTTTGAGCTCATGCCATATATGGTTTGGATTTTGGGCTTTTGAACTTTTTTATATGCCTAGTTGATTGCAATTTAATACCTTCTAGTTTTGAAGAATTTTGGATCCTCAAATTTAAAATTTTACAATTTAAACTTTAATTAATTTATAGCATTTTGGCCGAGTCAAAATTTTTGTTGTAGCAAACAGTGGTTAATGCAAATTTCTAAAACTAGAAATCTTAAACTGCAACAAATTTGATTAATTTGCTAATATTGGTAAAGTGAGATAAAATGGTTAACTACCATTAGTAAAATAATAAATAATAATAATAAATTTGACCAAAAAGTGACAAATTGAAATGAGGATTTAAATTAGAATAGTATAAATTTGAAGGTCCAAATTGTAATTCACCTAACTAAAAACTACTATAAGAAAAAGTGTTGGTAAAAAAAAAAGAAAAGCCTAAAAAAACCTCAAAAAACCAACATAACAAATGGCAAAGAGAACAAAAATTGAGATCTTCACACTCTCAATATAAGGTATGGTTTGTTTAGAGGAAATATGTCTAATAAACTTCTCCAAGCTACTTGCCCTATATCTCTTGGGATAATCTTTATCCACCAACTTCCTAGCAGGCTCCACCATATCTCCCATGGAAAAGCTATGAAAGCTCTCAATTGGCATTCTACTATTTTGAGGATTCTGAGCCACCCTGTGGAACAAACTCTTATAAATGCCATTGCTAAGAATCTCCAAATGGTTCCCCACAATAACTCTAAGTGCACCCTCCTTTTGTGGAAGAAACTTCCATAAATTGTCTTTCATGTCTAAGATCTCAAGTCCTTGAGCATTTTCGTGGAGGATGGTGATGAGGGTGTGGTCTGTGTGAGATGACATTCCCATTGCATTTGTGGTTGAAGAAGAGCATTTTGGATAGCTGTTTATGACAACCAATTGCACTCCTTGCTCAAGTCTTTCCCTCATGTAGTTTTGATTCAACCCTATACTCTCCATCATGAGTCCTGTTATATCAATGCTTAATCTTTTCACTTCTTTTGCAAACTTTCCAATTTTTTCCCTGTGGAAAAGTATAAGATTTCATAAAGCAAATATATAAATATATGATAAGAATTGGCAGGATAACATAAAATAGCTTTTTATTTTATTTTATTTTATCAATGCAAGATGCATGCTGTTTGTGTATCGAATCTCATTTAATTTCCTTCTTGTGTTTGATCCTCTTGGAAACAACATTTTTCTCATAGATTGATTTTAAGCTCAAAACTCTGTATAGATTAAAAATAAAAATAAAAATAATTTTAATAATAATTTTATTAATTTCAAATGGAAAGAAATCCAAAAAATAATAATTGAAAAAGGAAGGAGAGTTTTTCGAATCCACGACTTCATGAGCGTGGGTGTAAGGGACATACCAACTGAGCCAAATTTCACTTGACGACAACGACGACGATGAAAACAACAAACAACATCAACAACAACAACGACGACGATGAAAACAACAAACAACATCAACAACAACAACAATAATAATAATAATAATACAATTTATATGATAAGACTGTCCGAGGGATCTTTCTCAGACTCTATACTGAAAATTCTATTGAAAATTAAGCAGAACCTTCCCCGGAGGGTTGGCTACCCTAAACATCAATAATTAACCCTACATGCAAAATAGAATATATATATATATATATATATCCAACACCTTGGACTCCAACTCATACCAAGATAGTCCAGGAAATTAAAACCCATATTAAAACCCTTTCTTGTTTAGGTATTCCATCGCCAAATAGTTTATATATATATATATCCAACACCTTGGACTCCAACGCATACCAAGATAGTCCAGGAAATCAAAACTCATTTTAAAACCCTTTCTTGTTTAGGTATTCCATCGCCAAATAGTTATAAAATAGTCCAAACTGATGCTTTTGAAATTGGATGTGGAGGTATTCTACTTCAAACATTACATTTTGTATTGTTAGAGCAAATAGTTCAATTCCATTCAAGAATTTGGACTTCTCCTCAAGATAATTATAGTACTATTAAAAAAGAGATTCCTAGTACTATGTATTTCAAAGTGATTTATTAAATAAATTTTTTTTATTAATTATTAAAAATTGATTGTAAAAGTGCCAAATATGTTTTAAAAAAAGACGTTCAAAATATTGCTTCTAAACAAATCTTTGCAAGATAGCAGTCAATTTTAAGTATTTTTTATTTTGATATTGTTTACAGCAAAGGATATCAAAACAATATCCCTGCCTTTTTTTCACAAGAATTTTTGCAGGGAAAAGAAAAAGATGAAAAAACTAGTAAAAAATAGATAGTAACTCCTACACCATTAACAAAGGTGTCATCCACTCCTAATCAAGAGTCATATACTCTAGCCGTTCAACTAGTAAAACCTAATTACCAAACAACACTAATTAATCCATATGATCCATACTACTTAGTGCCTAACCAACCATTTAACACAATTATCCCAAAGAAAAGCACCCCATATCATTACATTGCTAGTTATACAATTTTTTTCATTGAAATGATTTATGAAAGAATACCTGCAGCAATTTTGCAAGAAAAAAAATTCTTTCCACCAAATTTCCATTACATCCCAGGATATAATGTGTATAAATACATATATATATATACATATATAGGCCATCTACAATCGGCTGTCTCCCACCAAGTGGTGGGCGACATCCCCCACTATACTTTTAACATGTTTCCCTATGTCTTAGCTGACAACCGGCGTTTCTATCATTGGGCATAACACTTCTTTGCCTCATCCTCCCAACAGTTTTTGTAATACTATATTTTATACTTGCAGTACCTTTTCATTCATCTTTTTTGTCTTGTTATAAATTCAATCTTAGATTTGCTCCGAGTACTTTAAAACATGGTTGCACTCTTATATGAGATTTTTGGATCTTAGACCCTTGTCTAAAGTATTTTTGATATTAATGTTGTCGTGGACTTTGGAAACTTCTATATGTATGTGTGTGTGTGTGTATATTCTATTTTACAAGCAGGGTTAATTATTAATGTTTGGGGTATTCCCTAAGGAAAGTTTTTCCAGATCTTCTATAGAATTTTCAGTGGGGCTTTTCCTGAGCGAGACCACTCTGGGCATCCTGAAGGGATTCTTAGGGAAATCTTGCCAACATGGTATTACATATTGAATTATATTTCTTTTGTTCTTTCATATAGATTTATTTTCGTGATGCTACCCAAACGTAATAAACCAAAAAGCCAACAAGCATCAGCTAAAAGCTCACGGTAGTGGTGGATTTTCTAGGCCTTTAGCTGAGCAGACTAAGAGGTTAGGTGTTGTAAGTGTTATTGGTTACAAAGATCCTACATATTGCTTATCTTGGCTTGCAGATATGGAGAAGGTTCAAAATGAAAGCATGGAGTGCCCAATGAGGACAAGGTCAAAATAACCAACTTCATGCTTGAAAGATATGCATGTAAATGGTGATGGTTGACAAAGAGGATTTGGAGATTATGCACATGGGAACATTTCAAACATGCTTTCAACATAAAGTCTTGTTCTCTAGCTGACAGAATAATGAAGAGGCTACAAGAAACTGTCAGAATATTATCTTTACATTACTTCCGATGATGCAACAAAAAGACAGAGGTTCATGAATGGTCTGAATAAGCACATAACATTGAATCTCTCAATAGCAACTCATGCCTCATACCAGTCTATGAGAGATGTAGCATTAGAGGTTGGAAGATATACAGTTATGCGTAGATCAAGGCACTAACCTTTTGATGGTGCATCATCATGCACACCTAGCTAGGGTCCATCTAAGATAGACATTTCAATTATTTATCATCTAGTAATAGAAATGCAAAGGAGGCATATATAGTCCTAGAAGAAGTTAAGTTAACAGGGGTGGTCATGTTTAAAGTTCAGGTCAATAATTAGTGAGCAGTGGCAGTAGTCATTATTAGAGGCCACAGTTTGAAAAAACTTTTTCTAGTTGCATGTGGTACGTGCGGCAGGTATCAGAATGGACCATGTCAGAGGGTTTACCTATTTTCATTGTGGACAGTCAAATTACTTCAAGAAGTACTATTCTTACAGGTACAAAATTAGGTTGGAGCCTCTTGATTTAGTTCTCAACCACAACATACTAGTGATAGAGTTCTTAGACATGCGAGACAATGGGTGCTTCTATCAGTACTAGATCACAGTTTAGACTAATAGGAAAAGAAAATGGTCAGAGAGGTTGATTAGCATACTGAGACATAGTATTTGCTATGACCTAGCAGGACACCTAGGCTACCCTAGATGCTGTGACAGGTACCTTAACTATGCTTGGCAGTGATGCACATGTACTTATTGATCTAGGAACTTATTGATCTAGGAGTCACACATCCTTTATGTCCTTTGAGCTTGCAGGATGAATAAGTATGCCTTCCATTCCATACCCATAACAGAGTCACTGTGACCAAGACAAATGCTTTAAAGAAGTATTTTATATATCAAGGGTCAAATGTTGGAGGCAGATCTAATTCTTTTGGATTTCCAAGGACTGGATGTAATTTATTTTACGGATAGGCTTGCGGTGAATTATGATTCAATGGATTGTTTTCACAAAGAATTTATATTCAGACTACTGGGTTAACATCTAGTGGTGTTTTATGGAGAACGAAATAATTCTCCTCCCTAAGGTTTGATTTCTACCATTATTATAAAAAAAAATTCTTCGTAAGGTGTGTATTGGATACTTAGCGCATGTATTTGATATGCGAGCTAGTGAAGTAAGATTAGAGAATATTCTAGTTATAAGAGACTTTCAAGATGTATTTCCTCATGAACTTCTAGGTTTTCCTTGGGAGAGGGAAACGAGTTTTTCAACTAATCTGGTTTCTGGTACAACTCATTTTTCTTTACCAACCTATAAAATGACCCCAACTGAGTTAAAAGAGTTGAAAATTCATTTGCAAGAGTTGGTAGATAAGGATTTTGTACGACCTAGTGACTTATCTTGGGGAGCACATGTGCTATTTATCAAGAAGAAAGATGGCACCTTGAGGTTGTGCATCGATAATTTGCAGTTGAAGAAGATTACTATTTGTAACAAGTAACATTTATACTCGTATTGATGATCAGTTTGATCACCTCCAAGGTAATAATGTATTCTCTAAGATCGATTTGCAATCAGGATGCCTTTAATTAAGGATCAAGAAATCAGATATTCGCAAGACATCATTTAGAACCCAATATGGACATTAAAGTTTTTGGTTATCTTTTTTAGGCTCATTAATTCTTTTGCAGCCTTCATGGAATTAATCAATCAAGCTTTCCATCCATTCTTGAACCAGTTTGTCACTACCCTCATTGATAACATTTTGGTGTACTTGAAGAATGAAATAGAACATGAGATTCATTTAAGTTAGGTGTTGCAAAACGGAACATAAGTTGTATGCCAAGTTTAGCAAATGCGAATTTTGGTTGGTTTGGGGAGGTTTTCTTGGACATGGAGTCTCTACTATTGGTATTTATGTTGATTCTCAAAACAAAGAAGGTAGCGTTGAATTAGGAATGGCCTACTATCATGACTGAAGTTCAGAGTTTCCTTGCTTTAGCATAATACCAATTTTGTTTTCTTGAAAGATTCTCTAGGACTGCACTACCTCTTCACCACTTGACCAAGAAATGAGTCAAATTTAAATGGAAAGAGAAGTGTGAACGGAGTTTCCAAGAACTTAAGTAAAGGTTAAGTTCATCTCATGTCTTGGCATTAACCGATGGTAATGAAGGTTATGTAGTATATAATGACACCTCTCATCAAGGCTTAAGTTGGTGTTAATGCAACATGGTAGTTAGTTGCTTATGCTTTTAGACAATTAAAAAATCATGAGTTAAGCTATCATAGTCATGACTAGAAACTTGATGTAGTGGTTTTTGCATTAAAGATATGGAGGCATTATCTATATGGATGCAATTGTCAGATTTTCATTGACCACAAAAGTCTTAAATGGTTGTTCACAAAAGAAATATGAAGTTAGGACAAAGGAAATGGAAACTAATTGAGGATTATGACTACCTCATTAATTACCATCCTGGTAAGACAAATGTGGTAGTTGATGCTCTTAGTAGAAAAACTATAGGATTTTTACCATTTATGCAAACAATGCAACTTCCACTAATGGTTGACTTAAAGAAGTTAGGAGTTGAATTGAGCATGCATTCTTCGATAGCTCTTTTGGCTAGTTTTCGAGCACTACCAATATTTATTGATCATTGTGAAGCTCAGCTTGGTGACCCCAATTGATGAAGATTAAAGGCGAGGTTGAACAAATACGAACAAATTTCACTGTCAAAGGTGATATTGCCTTGGTTATGGGTACTAGGCTTTGTGTTCCTGTTAATGATGAAATGAAAAGAGAAAGTCTGGAAAAGGCACATAATTTCGCATTGCTATGTATCTTGGTAGTAGTAAGATGTGATCATGTGTTTTGTTTTGTTTTGTTATCAAGTAAAGGCAAAGAGGCAGAAGTCTTCAGGCCTTCTGCAATCTTTACATATTCCTAAATGGAATGAACCCATCACTATGAACTTTATGTTTAAAGTTCCCCACAATCTCAAAAGACATGATGATATTTGGGTAACCATTGATCGATTTACTAAATTTGCACGCTTCTTGAATATTCGTAAGACCTATTCCTTTTGGAAATTGAACGAGATCTTCGTTAGCGAGATAATAGCTTTGCATAATTGCCAATGTCCATTGTGTATGATAAAGATGCAAAGTTTACTTCTATATTTCAACAAAAGCTGTATGATTCATTAAGTACTCAATGAACTTCAATACTACTTTTCATTCACAAACAATTTATTTTTGCATAAAATTTTTAAAAATTAAAATGATTATTTTTAACTTACAATGATTGTTTTAATTAATACTTCAAATATTATCCTATGTAGCCATTTATAATGTACATAAAATTATAAGATAATTATAAAGTTATAGTCATTTAATTATCAAATTTAATATCCTATAAATATAAAAAGAAAATATGTAACTATGTAACAAAATAATAGAGTACATAATTACATATACATATACACACACACACACACATATACAGTGAAGCTCAAATCTAGACAACCTAATTTTTGAGTTAAGTATACTTTAGTATATCTATAATTTGACATTTATTTTCATTTTAAGGATGATATAATTAATTTTGATAGCTAATACCCTTTATGTTTTGAAAAATTGCAACATACTCCAATTTTGACTAATTATTCTATTGAACATGACCTTCTAAAATTATATATATTTTTTTATTTTCTCGCAATATTAGAAAAAAATTCTTCTAATTTTTTTTTCCATCTAAAAGTTTTATTTCATTCTAATTTGCTAAAAATAAATTTAAAATGAAAATTTTTCTGTATCAAATATATTTTTCATATTATAATTTTTATCCTAAATTGCTAAAAAAAACTTGCATGAAATTTTTTTTCATCCTAAATTTTTTTCATTATGAATTTGTTTCATCATATATATTTTTCATTATAATTTATTTTATCCTAATTTTTTCATCTATTTTTTTTTATCTAAAAGTTTTGGTACAAAAAAAAAAATTAATGATGAAGAATATATACGATGAAAAAAAATTTCTTGATAAAAAATATATAGAATAAAAAAAATTGATGAATTTTTTTTAGCAATTTATGATGAAAAAAAAAGAGATGAAAAACCATTTTATGATAAATAAAAAATTAGCAATTTAGGCCGAAATGGAAATTTTGATGATAATTCTATAAGGATGAAAAAAAAAATCATGATGAAAAAATTGATAGGATGCAAAATGTATTCATGGTTAAAAAGCTTTTTAGCAATTTAGGATGAATAAAAATGNCTTAATAGAGGTAATTGATAATAATTTATCATTTGCCAATATATATTAATTTAAATAAAAAAAAACAATCACGTAGATGTCTAGTAAACACGACACGAACACGGTTCAACACGAAAACTTCACAGGTTGAGTTCTAATAAACAAAATTTGACACAACATGACGAAAGTTCAACACGACACGTTGCCAGACCTACCTAAAACCTTAAAGGTAATTAGAATTTTAAAATATTTTAATGTTCAAAGGCTAATTAAAGCATTGGGTTTGAGAGGTTGAGTTTAATGTCTTTTAAATTTTTAATGGATTTAGCGTTTATAAAGTCTAATCTTAAAAATAATTATTGTTAAATACATAATATGAACAAGGTAGGTATGGCATGAACCTGCACTCAACTTAACCCCAACCCGGGGCAAATATTTTGCCCCATCCCACCCAAAATAATGTTTCCAATTATAATGTTTTAAATGTTTAAACTATGAATGTTTTAAGTTTTCTAAGGGTATTATTGTTTAGGGTGAATAAGGGTTTTAAGTCTTTTAAACAGTTTTAATGTTAAAGGTAAATTAAGGTAGAAGATTTGAGAGGTTAAGGGTTTTGAAATGTCTAAGTGATTTTTGGAGTTTAGAGCTTAAGATTTAAGAGTGTGAATGGAATTACAGTTTTAAAAAATTTTAGTGTTAAAGGAATAATTGAAGTAATGCGTTTGTGAGGTTGAATGATTCAGTTTAGGGGTTTTTTAAATCTTATTGGATTTTAGAAGTTAGTGTAAACCCCTAATNTTTTTTTTTTTTTTTTTTTTGATGAATCATCATGTCTACATACTAAAAGCATTATATATATAAGTTCATAAATTAGGAAAAATAAATGTAAAGGATTAAAATACCTGAAATCTACAGGATTGTGGGGCCAAAACCCAATCCAATCTTCAAAAGGGTATGCATAAAGCTTGATGAATTCTCTGGAAACTTCACCATTATCGTTACTCTTGAAACTTCAAAATCTCACTGGTTTCTGAACATCATCATTCATGAACGTTTTCTTCTCCCCCATTGGAAACTTGAAAAACTTCTCCGACAAATCCAAAGCATCTTCCATCACTGTTTTGCTTATACCATGATTGATAATCTGCAAGAAACAACCACAGACGGCAATTTATAAATATATACACATATATATATAAGAATATTTTATTAAGTTTGATTAATTAAATAATTAAAATTATTTATCTGGAAGAAGCTCATTTCCTTGCAAGCTTGGCGAATCTTCTTAATCATTTGAGGCCGAGTTTGAGAGTCGTGGTTCAGGTCATTGAAATCAATTGTGGGCACTTGTGAAGGATGTAGAGTTGCCATTCAATTCTTCCCTTCCTTTCTTCCTCCACCGCACTGCTGTTCGAAGATGGTAAAGTTGGACATATGCAATATTATAAATATATATATATATATATATATATATATATATATATCTTATATAATATAAAAGGGGTAGAGTGAACGGTTGTTTCTCCGTTTGTTGTCCGTCAGCTCAAAGTTTTTTTGTCTTTTAGTAGTGTATCGCTTTTTTTTCTTTTTTTTTTTTCATTGTCAAAACATCGTTTTTAGGTAAACCATTTCAGTATTTTCTAGCCCTCCTCTCCCATTCTCTCCTTTACCAGTTGAAAATTTTCATTCTCGAACCGAGAGAGAGAGAGAGAAACAAGAGGCGATTCAGCAGGCGAAGCTTACTACGATTTAGCATATCATTACATGGGTAGAGTAGAGAGACTCCATCACCTCGCGGGTGAGTTTTTTTTTTTAATTTTCATTTGTTTCTGCTAAGTTTCCGGTTTTAGAATATTGGTTAAAACATAGCTCTTTTGTTATTAGATAAGTTTTGAATAAAAGTATATAGATAAGAGTGGAACTCTTTTAGGAATAGGAAGTGGAGTTCTAATAAGAGTAGGACTCTATCTATTCTTTAGTTATAAGTAGTTTTAGTCTGTAGGCTTGTAATCAGATTTTCATTATTGTTTTAGTGGAATAAAAACTTTAGTTTTTTCCTCTCTTGTTCTACAACTATTCTTCTTGTTTCGTTTGTTTTGTGCATGTTCTGTTATCAAGAATAACATTCTTGATATTTTGCTTTGTTCTCTCAACAAAATTGGTATCAGAGCTGGTTAAAAATAGGAAACAGGGTGCTGATCTGTTTTCTAGGAGATTCTCGAAAGCAAGAAAGGTTTTAGTTTCAGACATGGCAAACAACGATGTGGCTAAGCAGGATATAGAAAAGTTTGATGGTACCTCTGACTTTGTGCTGTGGAAGATGAAGATGTCAGCTTTTCTTGGAAATCTTGGTCTTGAAGAAGCGCTGGATGGAGAGGATAAAATGCCAGTTTTGTATTTAGATGATAAGAAGAAGGCTATTATAAAGAAGGCATTTAACACTTTCATACTCAATCTTGGAGACAAAGTGCTAAGGGAAGTTTCAAGACAAAAATCTGCTTTTGAGGTATGAATGAAACTTGATAGTCTCTATCTAACCAAGTCTTTATCTTCTAAACTATATTTGAAAGAGAAATTTTTCACATTCAAAATGGCTTAAGGGAAAACCATTAAAGAACATGTGGATGATTTCAACAAGTTGTGTTTGGATTTAGAAAATATTCAAATCAATTATGAAGAAGAAGATAAAGCTCTAATTTTACTACAATCTTTACCAAGGAAATATGATACTTTTGTTGATATTATGAAACATGGTAGAGACTCAATAAAATTAGGAAATGTTATAGATGGTTTGAATGCAAAAGAACTTAGAAAGAATGGAGAAAACAAGGAGATAATAGGAGAAGGACTTTCTGTGAGAGGAATAACTAAAAAGGGGATTTCCGAGGAAAGATGAATAAACCCGGATAAATGTCTAGAAATGGCAGTTTCAATGGAAATCTTAGTGGTAACTACAAGTCTTTTAAATGTTTTCTTTGTCAAAAAGAATGACACATGAAAAGAAATTGTCCACTTAGAAAGAATTTTGAGTTCAAGAAAGGCTAGTTGAGTGGAAAGGCTATTATAGTGCAAGAGAGCAGTGATTTAGGATATGAGTCAGCAGATGTTCTTGCTGTCACAGTAAAGAATGTAGAGAAAAATTGAATTTTAGACTTTGGATGCTCTTTTCATATGACTCCAAATCAAGGATGGTTTGAGTCATATAAAAGCATAGATGGAAGACAAGTGTTGCTAGGAAATAATAAGGCATGCAAAATCACTGGCATAGGCAGCTTAAGGATCAAAATGTTTGATGGAGTTGAGAGGATTTAAAGAGAAGTGAGATCAGATTCCTCTTGAGTCATATTCCTGAATTGAAGAGGAATCTGATCTCACTTGGGGTTCTTGACTCAGAAGGCAGTGTATACAAGTGTGAATGTGGAGTTCTTAAAGTGTCAAGAGGCTCTTTGGTGATAATGAAAGGGTTGAGACAAAATGGACTCTATACACTTGTGGGAAGCACTGTGCTTAATGCTGCTGGAGCTGCTGTAGCTGAGACACAAGCATATCCTTCTCTTTCTAACCTTTGGCACAAAAGGTTAGGACATGTTAGTGAAATGGGTCTTATAGAACTACAGAAGCAAGGACTATTAGGTAGTAGAAGACTTGAGAAGATGGAGTTTTGTGAAGATTGTGTCTTTGGAAGGCAACTAGAGTGAAGTTTAATACTTATATTCACAAAACGGGAGAAAAACTACTATAATTAACTCAGATTTGTGGGGGCCAGCCAAGGTGAATTCTTTGAGTGGTGGAAGATACATTCTCACATTGATAGATGATTTCTCAACGAAGTTATGGATCTATATTTTGAAAACTAAAGACCAGGTGGTGGAAAAATTCAAGGAAAGGAAGAAGATAGTTGAGTTGCAAACTGGATTGAGGGTGAATAAACTGAGGACTAACAATGGCCTTGAGTTTGTGAATGAAGAGTTTAATCAGCTTTGCAGAAGTGAAGGGATAGTGAGACACAAGACAATAACTTATACATCTCAACAAAATAGTTTGGCAGAGAGAATGAATAGAACTCTCTTGGAAAGGGTGAGGTGTATGTTGTCTTGTGCTCACATGCCAAAGCATTTTTGGGTTGAAGCTGCAAACACAACAACTTACCTCATCAATAGATGTCCTTCTGTGGCATTGGAATTTAAGACACTTGAAGATATTTGGACTGGTCACCTTCCAAGTTTTGAAAAATTGGGAGTTTTTGGCTATACTGCTTATGCACATATAAAGGAAGGGAAATTAGAACCCTGGGCAAGAAAGTGCATGTTTTTGGGATATCCTGAACGAGTGAAAGGATACAAGCTGTGGTATAAATAGAGAAATGTCTCTAAGTGTTTTAATAGTATAGACATACTTTCAAAGAGAGTGAGATGTACATGACAGAGACTCTTGGTGCTGGAAAGCAAATTTTAGAAGTTGAGGAGCTGGAAACTAATGCAAAAAATGTGAAACCTGATAAAGGGAAAACTAAGCTGGAGGTGAAGTTTTTAGATGAAGAAGTTACTTCACATACAGAAGATGAAGCAGATGCTTCAAGGCCATACTAATCTATGGAAATACCTGTTGGATCATCTTCGCCTACAAGATTTCAACCTCAAATTGATTAAAAAGAGTTACAAACTTATCAAAGAACCAGAAGACAAGTGAAACCACCCCAGAGGTATGGATTTGCTGATCTAATCTCTTACGCATTTTCTATTGCTGAAGAAATCAGTGAAGATGATCCTAAAAATTCCAAAGAAGCAGTCACAAGCATAAATAGGAAGGATTGGATTAAAGCAATGGATGAAGAAATGAGATCTTTACACAAGAATAAGACATGGATTCTTGTGGAAAGACCTACGAATCATAAATTAGTAGGTTGTAAATGGATTTTCAAGAAAAAAGAGAATTTACTTGGAGAAGATAAGCCTTGTTTCAAAGCAAGGCTTGTGGCAATAAGGTTCACACAGAGAGAGGGCATAGATTTCAATGAGGTGTTTTCTCCTGTGGTGAAGTATACGTCCATTAGAGTTTTGTTCGCCCTTGTTGTTCAATGGATGTAAAAACTGCTTTTTTACATGGGAATCTTAATGAGAATATTTATATGACACAACCAGATGGGTTTGTTGTCAAGGGAGAGGAAGATAAAGTTTGCCTGCTACAAAAATCTCTTTATGGTCTCAAGCAATCACCAAGGCAGTAGTACTTGAGATTTGATGAGTTTATGAGGAAAATTGGTTTTCGGAGGAGCTCTTATGACAGGTGTGTATATGTGAAATGGACTGAAAAGAGGCTGGGGATTTTTCTACTATTATATGTTGATGATATTCTAATAGCATCAACTGAAATGGCAAAGATTGTAAAACTTCAAACCCAGCTTAGTGAAGAATTTGAAATGAAAGATTTAGGGGCTGCCAAGAAGATTTTAGGGATGGATATTCAAAGAAATAGGAAGGAGAATAAGCTATTTGTATCCCAAGAAAAATATATTACCAAAATCCTGGAAAAATTCAATATGGCAGATTCAAAATTAGTTTTGACTCATCCTGCAGCTCATTTTAAACTTTCTTCTGCTTTGTGTCTCCCAACTAAACTGAAGAAAAGAGATGAGTAATGTTCCTTATATGAGCGTAATTGGAAGCATAATGTATTCTATGGTTTGTACAAGGCTAGACTTGGCATTTGCAGCGAGTCTCCTAAGCAGGTATATGGCTAATCCGGGAAAGGGGCATTGGAGTGCAGCAAAATGGGTGCTGAGATACTTGAGAGGGAGTAAGAATCTTAGTCTTCTTTATGAGCAATCTAAAGTGAGAAATCAGAATCTCCTTGGATATGTCGATTCTGATTTTGCAGGTGATTTAGATAAAAGAAAATCAACTACTGGTTATATATTTACTTTGTTTGGAAATCCTATCAGCTGGAAGGCATCGTTATAGCTGGTTGTTACTCTTTCTACAACAGAGGCATAATATATAGCCTCTACAGAAGCTTCTAAGGAAGCGATATGGTTGAAGTCTTTGGTTGGTGAGTTTAGGATTGAGCATGAGAAGGTGATTATCAATTGTGATAATCAGAGTGCCATTAATTTGACTAAAAATCCTATGTTCCACGAGAAGACTAAGCATATTGACTACAAAATGCATTTTGTGAGAAAGAAGGTGGAAGAAGGAAGAATTGAAGTAATCAAGATTCATACTAGCATCAATCCTGCTAATATGCTCACCAAGCCAGTGGATTCAGAGAAGTTTAGAAGTGCTCTAAAGTTGGTAAATGTGAGAAGCTTTAGTTGTCAAAGTTAAATCAAGTCTATGTTTTAATCAAGGTGGAGATTTCGTAGAATATTGGTTAAAGCATAGCTCTTTTTTTATTAGATAAGTTTTGAATAAAGGTATATAGATAGGACTGGAACTCTTTTAGGAATAGGAAGTGGAATTCTAATAGCAGTAGGACTCTATCTATTCATTAGTTATAAATAGTTTTAGTCTATAGGCTTGTAATCAGATTTTCATTATGGAATAAAAACTTTAGATTTTCTCTCTCTTGTTCTATAACTATTCTTCTTGCTTCGTTTGTTTTGTTCATGTTCTGTTATCAAGAATAACATTCTTGATATTTTGCTTTGTTATCTCAACACCGGCAATGTGACACCTTTCTTCCCTCTGTTTTGGACCTCCTAAACATGTTTCCAGGTTCCTTTTTGCTCAAATTCAACTCGTTTAGCTTATATGAACAATTCAAGTGACTCTACAACTTTCTGCAGCAACTCTAGCCATCACCGGCACACGCACATCAAATTGAAGTTACCAATGTTTTCTTTATCTCCTGGACTTTGCTTTGATACACTACATGCCTATACTTGATGAGTATTTTGACTTTTTCTAATATTTTATCTATGTGTCTTATATCAATTTTTGAAGTTTCTACATTTATATTATAGGTCCATATATTGTGGATTGAAATTTTATGATTATTAAAGTGCATTGTTGGAATTGTTAAAGTTCAAGAAGTTAGTTTAGAATTGGTACAGTAAGTAAAGGTTTATGTAGTTTGCAAGTCATTAGATGTGAAGAGGGGAGGAATTGTGAAAACACTTTCATTTCCTCTATGCCTAGTCTTGTTGGGCTATTTTGGCTACTATGTTGTTTGTTTCAATTTCTGAATATGATATAAGTATATTGTATTGTAGTATGTATTATATATAAGTATGTATTACACACACACACACACATACATACATTGTGATAATGCATAACGTGTTCTTAGGTCTCTGAAATTCCATCATACAAGTTGAAGCTCAGAGCCGTGAACCTAACTGGTGGTATTATTTTCACTAAGGTGTGAATGGTGTCTGGACTAAGTTTGATACCATTTCATCTTCTGATATTAGCCCTAAGTCCTTCTACTTCCTCTCGGAGCAATTTTTTTAGGCCTTCATCGGGTTGATCTACTCTATGCCTTAACGACAAAAACTTTCTTCTATATGACATTTCTTGTTCGACATTGTCAGTATTCTTCCATTAGCATTCCTAGAAGTTGTGGGATTATTATTACGCAAATTGACTAGAGCCAATTCTTATGACCTTTCTCTGCTATGATGTATGAAAACGTTTCCACTCATTTCCATATTACCATGCACTAAAGCATTCACATTCTCTGATTGCTTCAGAGAGCCCAAGAGATGGGTTATTGAAGACGAGGAAATCGAACATGTAGATTTCGGCAAACCCCCATAACCTCTAGGTAGTGTTCTCAAACCTCTAGATTGTTCATTGCTGAAACACCAACTACAACTCACATATCAGATGATCCAATCACATTGATGAAGAAGACCTCAGAACAAATCTAACATTCTTCTTTTTACATCCCAAAACCAGTATAGACATAAATTCACTGTCCCTCGTAAAGCCTTATTTCTAAGCCAGAAACAGAGTATAAAATAGCCAAAAATATCGATTTTCAGCCCAACCACGAATTCTGGAGATTGGAAACCAAGTGAGACACCGACCAAAAGCAATGCAAGTCAAACCGCACAGCACTATCCATAGTGCCCTAGCAAGATCGCCGGAGTCACATCCATCTTAGATCAATAATAATAATAATAATAATAATAATAATAATAATAATAATAATCAGGAAGAGAAAAGGAAGAGGACATTCCAGCTATACTGGCACCTTCTTCCCTTGATCTTCACTAACCAGAGTAGAAAAATTAAATAAATAATAAAAGGCTATACCAAAGAAGTCTAACCAACAAAACAAGCATTTGGCCTCTTTAAAACCCCATGAAGTAAAAATCCAAAAAGGAAAACTTCCATGGAAAAAAGAGTACCAGCAATACAAGACTCACCCATCACAACAAAACAAACATTGATTAAATCTAAAATTTCTATCCCTCAAAGATCATTGACATGATGAGAAAATACTCAAGAGGAAGATTATATGTCTAATTACCAATTGAACAAATAAAAACAAGCTTGATGAATAATCTGCCACAGTATTTCTTTCACAAAAAAAATATGAGTAGCTTTTACAATAATAGAGTTAATAAAATCCAAGTAGTTAGACTAATAATGCAAAAGATACCAAAGAGCATGAACGATTCTACAAAGCATTAACTACAATCATCAAATCACTCTCAATCCAAATACAATTTCAATCAAAAGAAGCTATATGTGTCATAGCTTTAATAACATCAAGTAATTCAACTTCGAAAGCAAAATCCAAAGAAATAGGAAACCAAACCCAACCTTTCACAAACCCCTTTAAAGTGCAAAAAAGATGCCCACAGCTTGCTTTACCATGATATCATAGAGCATAATCATCAGTGTTGACTTTAATTCATCCTGGATTAGGAGCTAACCAAAAAACAAGAATAATATTAAGAGTTTTAACTCTATAAGAATCTACACCCAAACTACTTCAAATAATAGTTAAATAAGGTATGGTATTAGCCATAGAACCTTTTTCGCAAACCAATTGCTTCCTTCATCTCCCAAATGAATTAAAGACCAAATATGAGCAATAGGATCATCCAAATTATCAAACTGAATCTCATTTCTAGCAAATCAAATTTGGAAAAACCCAGCAATTATAGTAGCATGTAATAAATTTTCAATGAAAAAAAGATGATGAGCATCTTAAAAAGTCCTGCATTACAAAGAACAACACAGGCAAAAAGAATAGCCTAAATGAATAAATTTATCATCTGTAGGAATAAGGCCTTGCAAAATCCTCCAACATAAAATAGATCTTAAAGATGGAAGAAAAGACTTCCAAATAAATTTAACCTTTCTAAGAACATTTCAAGCAATCCCCAAAGTAGTAAGAAAATTTTTGCAAGTAAGCTCGCTCGAAGAAACATGCATCAAAACTAGCTTATCTGGCAAAGAAGAAAAAATCATAATTTTAAACCACAACTCAAACCACTCGATATCAAAAGTTCAAACTTTAACAGCATTCTTCATGTGTGGGCAAAACAAAGTATGGATAAAACTCACAAAACAAAGTCCAACACTCGAGCAAAAATGTGAGGACGAAATCCACGGAACAAAGCTCAACACGTGAAAGATTAAATAATTTGAAAAGCTGGCACTACCAAATTTTGAACCAAGGACCTCAAGCTCTGATACCATATTAAACCACAACCCGAACCACAAAATCTAATAAGTTTTTAACCTACAAAAATCCATCTCTAATAAAACACGAATTCATCAAAGTGCCATCTAAGGTACACATCTTAGAGATGATAAAATTCGGATTATCAACGTGCGTCAAATCGTGCAACAGATCAATCAAAGGCCTACTAACTCAATTATCCTTCAAAAGCTTTTGTTAGAATCCTTATTAACACTATGCAAAAATGATTGATAGGTGATGCTTTAAAAGCGTTCCAAAACACATAAGGCAACCTTTTAATACACGCTTCCTAATTGTGTGTCACTAAAATGGGCCAGTAAAATAAGTGCCGTCATATCGAACATATAACAACGCTTCAAAAGTGTTCTAAAATGTATCACTAAAAACGACGCCTATATAAAGTTGTCCAATTAAGTTAAAAAAGAAATAAATTACTTAAATACAAAGTAGTCCAAAAACGACGGTTTTGTGACACAAGAGAACAAAGGCATGAACCATAATGCAATGCTTTTATAGAAGTGTCGTTATGTCCACATTTAGTGACATACTCGATTAAAAACCTGCCAAAATATTGCCTTTCTTTTGTAGAAGAAAGTCGTCGTATTCACCTTTAATGACAGATTTCATTAAAAATCTGCAAAAAGATTACAACGCTTTTAGTCCTTAAAGTGTCACCTGTTTTACTTTTTGTGGCGACTAAAGGGGGACTTTTTTTTGTCTATAAATGTTGCAAATTGTAACATTTTGTGTTGAATTGTTCAAAATAGGGAAACACTTTATCTCGTATGGAGAACTCAAAAAAGGCCAAATAGATTGCAATAGATCCTCTTCGAAATTGCTTCGAGTTTCAATCTCTATCAACTCATTTACTAATAATTGACTAAATAGACCACATAACATTCAAAAACTATTGGAGAATTTACAACCTTAGGTCACTACAAAAAACTGGTCTTTTTGCGGCAGTTAATTTAGAACATTTTTAAAATGTGCCGTGAAAGACAATTTTTTATGGCATTTATCAGCAAACGCAACTAAAAATGTTTTCCTGACATTCAATTTATGACAATTTTAAAATGTTTCGCAAAAGATAATTTTTTGTGGCAATTAATAGAAAGTGCTACTTAAAATATTTTTTTTGCGTCACTTTCCTATCAAATGTAGGGAAAATTTATGTTTTCCCAGCACTTTGTTATGTTGATGAGAAAAATAAATATTTTGTCAATATTTTATTAAAATGCTGAAAAAGTATATCATATATGTGATTTAAAAAAATCATGAAAGAAATTTTAACCGGATTAAATCTCTTTAAAATTAAATATTTATTTTATCTTATTTTATATTGCAGTTCATATAATTTATGTATATATATATATATTATATTATATATACTTTTTTTTCCCTTAAAATATATCTTTGAATTTTATTTTAAGTCTATTTAATTTTTTAATCTCACATGAAATTAATTGTTAAGTTATGGATATAGGATATAAAGTAGAAAGTGGGGAAAAAAGAAAAAAAGGAAAAAACATTTGATCTACAAATGAGCCAGGGCACCTTTTTGCTATAACAAATGTGCGTTATTTCCTAATTACGAAAAAAAAATGTGCGTTATATCCCTAACACGTTCTAAAAGCCTGATGATCTTCCGGTCCTTATTCAAAACGGCGAAAGGAAAAATGGGAGAAAACAACGCATCGAAAAAGAATGGAGTGCGGGTTCGCGATTGTGGCTGCTGACACATCGGCGAGTTCCCTAACAGGTCCCAAAACCTTTTAAAGATTCTCTTTTATGTTCTGTATAATTCTGCTTTCGTTCTCTCTAATTTCGGAATTTGATTTCATTATTGTTATTTTTTAAAATTATTGGGAAATAGGGTTCAGTTCACAGAGTACATTCAAAAGAACATGGCTTTGTACCGGTTCTGCAATGGGTGGGATTCCATTTGCAAAAGGTATTTGATTTTCCTTTCCTTTTTTTCTTTTTATTTTATTTTTGGGTAATTTTGTTTCATATTAATTTTTAGGTTTAAAGGGGGGAGGAGTTAGCATTGTTTGGGTTGCTTATGGTAATTAGAAATTATAGGTTTCTCTTTTCTTTTAGTTCGTTGGAATTTTCCATCTGGTTTTGGTTCAAATACAATATGAGAATGAAAGGTTCGCAGTAATGGTTAAAATGTATTAGAATGGTGGGTAAGGTTTTGGTATGTTGAGGTTTCTTGGAAAAGTCTTAAAAGTGGAAAGAGCCGCTAAGTTAACTTAGGATGATAATAAACCACAACAGGGTCAATGTGAAGCTCATTCTGGCAAGGATCTACAACCACCTCTTCTCTGGTCACTGACTTCTCTTGAACCAATTGCCCCTAAACTTGGTGTGGACTATATGTTCCCTCCTCCCCTTGAGCACAACGTTTTCTTTATTTTGAGTTATTAAGTTATGCATTAGTATATTTAGATTTGCATATCCTTTTTTTTTTTTGTGTACTGTGTAAGCCTCCCTTGTTTCCTTGGCATATATTTTATCCATGCAATTTTGTATTAAATTTATATATTTTTCCCAAAATTTTTATCATTTCACTGATGTTCAGCATTCTTAAATTTTGTTTTTGACCATTAAAAGTTTTAATTTTTGGATTTTGTTTTCTTGAAATTTTCTTTGGTTTCTTTATTTATGTCAATCAATCTACTATTCATCCTTTTGCTTGATGGAGATATTGTAGATATCATGCAATTGGTTTATGTTTACTCTAACACAGTGTGTATTGCATGTATGCTTAACCCCCACCAAATGGCAATATACTGACCAATATTGTAATTCCTCTAATTGCGGATCAGGTGACTAAGGAATGAAATCTTCCGATGAGGTCAAAGTTAGTTATAGCAATTTTGGCATAACTATCTTGCATACAGAAGCCACAAATATGGAAGATTGCAGAAGTTTAGAAGTGAGAGAAGTATTATTTGTATTGTAACATGTTATTTTATGACTTGGCATATTGAAGGTGAATGAGATTACCATTATTAAATGATTATACTGTTATTGGATTAATGAAATTTACAATGGTAGTTGGATTTTCTTGCAACTGCTAAGGGTGTCTTAAAATCTTTTGATTTAGAAAGGTAGAGATGAAAAGTTTTTTATCAATATAAAACTGTCAAATAGTTTAACTTGTAATAAAAAGGTTTTTCAAAAATATAATAATAATTTAAAATTTATAGAAGTTCCGATGCTTCTATGATGCCATTAAAAAGTTTTTCAATTATTTTGCTAAATGCCGTTAAAATATTACAATATTTAATGAATAATGCAAATAATTTTTACGACATTTTTATAATATTCTAAAAGTTTTTTCTATTATTTATAGAAAGGCAACAAATAAATAATTTTCATATTAAAAAAATGTAACAAATAATAATCTCATCAATTTTTTATAATGCCATTAATTTCTTTAACAAGAGTAGTTATATGTTATAAAAAATGTCGCGAATACTATTTACGACATTTCCATTATATATCACAAATAGTGCCGTAAAAAAATACTGGCATTTTAAAAACTATTAAGTATTTACGACATCGTTTGTGTTTGTAAATTTATAAATACAGTTAAAAGTGTCGGAAAAACATTCCTAATATTTTTTAGGCTTTTAGTGGCATTAATTAGGTGACTTAAATGATCAAATTTCTGGTAGTGGGTTTCCAAAGAATAACAAAAAGAAATTGAAAGAATATTTATGAAGAAAGAGAGAGAATTCTTAAGCTTTGTGTTTGACTGCTGCGAAGGAAAAATGTTTTTCACAAACTAACGAGTAAACGATAGCAGCTTGTTTACACAAGCTTATGACACTAATCAGCTCTCTCACGGTCTAACGTCTCTAACTTTTCTTCACAGATTACTAACAGCTTTCTAAACACATATTAACAGTTTCATGCTGACATGGACTAACTGCATTTATATATAACCAATACATTACTCCTGTATGTTCTAAAATATTACAACTTTTTTTAGGAAAAACAAAAACAGAGAAAAAATAAAATAAAGAAACGTATTATTATTATTATTATTATATTTTTTTTTTCCTCTTGGTGAAGGCATACTATAACAATCCCCTCTTTTTTATTCTTTTTTCTTTTTTGACGGGTTCTAGACTAGAGATATGTTAAGAAGAAATTATTAAATGATACGTGAAACATGTATCAATAATATAGTAGTTTGAAGTTGAGGCAATATATATTAATAAAAGAATTAAAGAAAATTATATATTATTCCATACATAAAATCTTTCGGATGCTAAATAAATAACAATATTACAAGTATTTTCCATAACCATTTGTATAGCATATACTTCTCTTTCTGCAACAATTATGAGCAATTTGGCTCAAGAGCCATGAGAGGTAAAGGGTTTAATTTACTGTTTAGCTGCTTCATCACACTACGCCAAAAATCTTAATCGGCGACACTAAATGCGCGACGAAGCAAAAAATTTGCGTCGCGATAAACTAACGGCGACACAAACATAGTGCGTCGCCTTTATTTGAACAAAATAGCGACGCAGCCACGTCGCTAAAATGTGCGTGAAATCAGCTCTCGCGACGCGCGATCAAAAACCGTCGCGAAAAATGTGGCGCGAAGCATATTCGGCGACACAAATTCGGCAAGTGTCGCAAAAAATAAGCGCGCCAAATACATTTCGCGACAGGCATTCCACAAGTGTCGCCGAAAATCTGCGCGCCAAATACATTTGCGACGGGCATTTGTAAAGCGTCGCGGAAAATATACGCGGCAATCACATTCAGCGACACCCATTGGAGCAGGTGTCGCGAAATAGTTGCGCGCCAACACCTACCACATACAATTATTTCACAATACCAAAATAATCAATTCATACCAACCATTCTGTATCTATAAATACATATCAATATTATGAAAGAAAATCATCTATTACTGTAAAAGAAACAATCATCAGAAAAAAAAAATCATACATATGCATAAATATTCTTACGTTTTTTTTTTCTGCAATTTAGCTGAAACTATTTCAAAATATATGGAAATGTCAAAAAAGTTTTGACCAGCTCTCCTTTTATATGATCGACCAGCTACAAATCGTCGATCCATACGCTTCAGGTACTTCACCTTCATACATATTAAAGGTTTTATTCTATCTTGTAATCAACTGATCATCTATTATTGTAAAAGAAATATATATGAAGAAAAAAAAAAGGAGCGTATTGGCGACGCTAGCGTCGCACATAACTTCGCCCATAACTTCAAATTCGAACTTCCAAGCAGCTACCCCTCCGTCGCTTAAAATATATACCCGAACGTATTTAATTCAACCTATATATAAAAATTTAATTTGCACCTACCATTATCTATTATTGTAAAAGAAATAATATTCAGAAAAAATAACATATCCATTATATAATTTGTCACATATTTTTTATTAACTATGCAAACAAAGTATAGATATTGCATGCAAATTCTTTAAAGCTATTACATATATATGTCAATTTACATGCATGCATAATTGACATAATTGTTGTGTTCAGTATGCACTATACATATAGATTTTATGTTTATATGATGATACCATATATGATTGATTTTACATTAATTTTTCAACAATAATGTGAACTTATTAAAAATGCAAAAAAAAAAAAAAAAACAGAAATTAGGGTATTGGCGACGCCAGCGTCGCCAATACTGTATTATTGGGGACGCTGGTGTCGCCAATACTAAATTATTGGGGACGCCAGCGTAGCCTTTAGTGACCTTTTTTTTTTTTTAATTCTCAAGTAATTTATACTCTTCATATACAATATATAATCTTAAGACTTAAAATGTATACGAAAGGAAATGCATTATGTATACATATATAACATATCCATTATACAATTTGTCACATATTTTTTATTAACTATCCAAACAAAGTATAGATATTGCATGCAAATTCTTTAAAGCTATTTTATATGTCAATTTACATGCATGCATAATTGACATAATTGTTGCGTTCAGTATGCACTATACATATATATTTATGTTTATATGATGATACCATATATGATTGATTTTACATTAATTTTTCAACAATAATGTGAACTTATTAAAAATGAAAAAAAAAAAAAAAAACAGAAATTAGGGTATTGGCGACGCCAGCGTCGCCAATACTGTATTATTGGCGACGCTGGTGTCGCCAATACTGAATTATTGGTGACGCCAGCGTCGCCTTTAGTGACCTTTTTTTTTTTTTTAATTCTTAAGTAATTTGTACTCTTCATATACAATATATAATCTTAAGACTTAAAATGTATACGAAAGGAAATGCATTATGTATACATATATAACATATCCATTATACAATTTGTCACATATTTTTTATTAACTATGCAAACAAAGTATAGATATTGCATGCAAATTCTTTAAAGCTATTACATATATATGTCAATTTACATGCATACATAATTGACATAATTGTTGTATTCAGTATGCATTATACATATATATTTATGTTTATATGATGATACCATATATGATTGATTTTACATTAATTTTTCAACAATAATGTGAACTTATTAAAAATGCAAAAAAAAAAAAAAAAAAAAAAAAAAAAAAAAAAAAAACAGAAATTTGGGTATTGGCGACGCTGGTGTTGCCAATACTGAATTATTGATGACGCCAGCGTCGCCTGTAGTGACCTTTTTTTTTTTTAATTCTTAAGTAATTTGTATTCTTCATATACAATATATAATCTTAAGACTTAAAATGTATAGAAAGGAAATGCATTATGTAATACATATATCAAATTATAAAAAATGCAAAAAAAAAAAAAAAAAAAAATAAAACAGAAATTAGGGTATTGGCGACGCTAGGGTCGCCAATACTGTATTATTGGTGACGCTGGTGTCGCCAATACTGAATTATTGGTGACGCCAGCGTCGCCTTTAGTGACCTTTTTTTTTTTATTTATTCTTAAGTAATTTGTACTCTTCATATACAATATATAATCTTATTGGTGACGCCAGCGTCGCGTTTAGTGACCTTTTTTTTTTTTAATTCTTAAGTAATTTGTACTTAAAAAAAATAAAAATAAAAATAAAACAGAAATTAGGGTATTGGTGACGCTGGGGTCGCCAATACTCAATTATTTGTGACGCCAGCGTCGCCTTTAGTGACCTTTTTTTTTTTTTAATTCTTAAGTAATTTGTACTCTTCATATACAATATATAATCTTAAGACTTAAAATGTATACGAAAGGAAATGCATTATGTATACATATATAAAATATCCATTATACAATTTGTCACATATTTTTTATTAACTATGCAAACAAAGTATAGATATTGCATGCAAATTCTTTAAAGCTATTACATATATATGTCAATTTACATGCATGCATAATTGACATAATTGTTGTGTTCAGTATGCA